>JAJAGP010000212.1:532145-596193 GCA_025084515.1 Ancistrus triradiatus | reverse complement strand
GATATAATTCAGAATTCTTTGTTCCATCAATGATGGCAAGCCGTCCTGGCCCAGATGCAGCAAAACAGGCCCCCAAACCATGATACTACCACCACCATGTTTCACAGATGGCATAAGGTTCTTATGCTGGAATGCAGCGTTTTCCTTTCTCCAACCAGAACGCTTTTCTTTTTAACCAGAAATCTCTATTTTGGTCTCATCCGTCCACGAAACATTCTTCCAATAGCCTTCTGGCTCGTCCACGTGATCTGCTGATCTGATGAGCATCAACAACTCTTTCTGAGATCCTCAGAAATCTCCTTTGTTCATGTACTGATACACTTCCACAAACGTGTTGTGAAGAGCAGACTGATGGATCTCTGTTCTTTAAATACAACTCACACCTACACCCACTTTAAAGCAATTAGCAGACACCCTTATCCAGAGCAATTTACAATTGGTGCAATTTTGCAATCCAAGCAAGTGTGGTTTAAGGGCCTTGCTCAAGTCACAGAGGTGGGATTTGAGCCCTGGACCTTTTGGTCCATAGACCAATACCTTAACCGCTAGGCTACTACAGTCCACATAAAGGCATTCACATTTATGTCATTTAGCAGAGCGACTTACAATTGGTACAATCTGACAATCCAAGCAATTAAGGGCCTTGCTCAAGGACTCAACAGTGGAAGCTTGACAGAGGTGGGATTTGAACCCTGGACCCTCTGGTCCATAGTACAGTACCTTAATCGCTAGGCCACCACTGTCCGGTTAACGTCCTTGCTTCACGGAACATAATGCAAACTTTAAACGGAGCACACCTGTATTTTCACTTGGACCTAAAAGAAATCTTCAAACAGGTACATGCCCCAAACATTCACGAATTTTAAACCAAAACAGGACTGAAAAAACACATTGAATCTTCTACTCTGTACATATTCTAACTAACTGTGAAACCTGACTAAAACCTGACTAATACCGTTCCTTTCATGAACATTACCAATATGTAACCACAGTGTTAAACCCACAAGCAAACTTGGACCTAAAAGTTCTGTTGGAAATTGGACATGGCTGGTTGTGATGACTATTTGTTCACATTTGTGTTTGTGGATTTCCTGTTTCTTCTACAATCATGCTGGTCCCATCATTAATTAAATGCTCACTTACCAGTTTATCGAGCATAAAACCATCACTACCCATTTTAAGCCAAAGTTATGCCTGCACTGACTAACAAAAACCAACTGGGTCCAACAGCCAGCTAGTCTTGCTACTTCATATTTGGTCTCTTTTATGGAAGATCACTCTTAAGTCTTTACTTACAGGTCATGGCTAAGTCATGGCTAATGACGAGAACCAAGGTACAACTGTACTGTAGATATCATAGCATGGCCTACATTAAACATGCTTAAAATCACTTGCATTAAACTTGAGTTGGACAAAATTATTAAGACAAAGCTTATTTTATAAGTGTTGAATACCTCTTTGTTGAATAATGTACTGAAACAAAAGAACTTCATCTTAAACTCACCTATATATTTGTGTATTAGGTGACCCATATGGGAATCTCTGCTCTTTATCTGTGACATTTACTCTGATTTGTGACTCGGCTGGTGACTCATCTTTTCACTATAGATTTGAAAAGTCTGTTTTTGATCAGAATTCAGTCATGGAGGTGGCCCAGATATACATCATGTCTGTCAATGTACAGGTGTTTAACAGAGCTTACTTTTTCAGTCTCATGCTTTAGTGAGCCCTGTGTGTAGGCTAATTTTAGAGAAGCCTGGGTTAAATACAGATTGACAAACATTTGGCTTGGTTAAGAAAGGAAGTACAATGAAACCCACTGAACGTGAAGCGCCGAATCTAGTGTAGATGGGACTGTGGTAACCTAGTGGTTAAGGACCAGAAGGTCCATGACACTTCGAGTTTACAATGGGAATCCGATAATAAACAGGAATAGACATTCAGCAGAAACTGTAGTCTGAGTTTTGACTTTTCCTGGGCAAATGATACATAAAATACTCTCCCACACTGAGGAGGAAGACTGCAGTCTGTGATGTGGCTGGAGTAATGAGCGCTGGGAAATGTAGTTTTTCATGTAGCCTACTCTGATTTATTTATATAAATCTTCACATTTTTATATATGTACACACACACACACGCACAGTGGGGCCAAAAAGTATTTAGTCAGTCACTGACTGTGCAAGTTCTCCTACTTAGAAACATGAGAGGTCTGTAATTTCCATCATAGGTACACTTCAACTGTGAGAGA
Organism: Ancistrus triradiatus; assembly: GCA_025084515.1. NCBI lineage: Eukaryota > Metazoa > Chordata > Actinopteri > Siluriformes > Loricariidae > Ancistrus > Ancistrus triradiatus. The sequence continues at coordinate 593,945 of JAJAGP010000212.1, read as the reverse complement.
ACCTGAAACTATGAGAAATCCAGGAAATCACATTGTCGGATTTTTAAGGAATTTAATTGTAAATCATGGTAGAAAATAAGTATTTCGTCACCCACAAACAAGCAAGTTTTCTGGCTCAGACCTGTACCACCTTCTCTAAGAAGATAAAGTCCAGACTCCTCCCCCTCTTCCCCCTTGGTGTCCCCTGTTTTCCTGAATCTCATGTCTGTACCTCTGCTTTTTTTGGCCCCCTGCTTTATTCTCGTCCGTATTTTGTTCTGCTCCCTGGGTCTGTTTGGTTTCCTTGCTTTTGTGTTATTGTCCTTTGCGCTTCGGAGATGCGCCTTACAAGGGGGGGTTATGTAACTGATCCAGTTTAGCTCCCCCGTCTTCCTTCTGATTTGACAGCAGGTGGGGCTGTTACCACCTGTTGTCCTTTCCTATAAATACCAGTCTTCCTGTGCACCTCCTTGTCTGGCTTCTTCACACTATGGTTTGTCCTTGGCTCCTGTTTGCTCTTTCTGGTTTGTCTCCTTTGCCTTGTCTTGGTCTCGGTTCTCTGCTGTAGTTTGTTGTATTCTGTGGTTACTTGCCTTATGTTTAAGCTGTGTTTTGTGTTTAACCTTGTTATTGTGTTAGCATTGTTTGTAGCCTTAGCCTTGTTTGCCTGTCTCCTGTGTTAGATGTTTGTGTTCTTTATCATCTTGCTTAGGTTAAGTCTGCGTGGTTTGTTTATATTGTTTAAGATGTTCCCTGTAAATAAACCACAAGCACTTTCTTGTACGTCCGCCTCCTTAGTCCTTCCTTGTCCCGAACGTGACACTATTTGTCGCACAATGGGGAAATTTACAGCTCACAGCAGCAAAGAGATGGGAGTAATGTAAACAAAAGTGTGACTTGCCCACTGCCATTTTTACTGACATGTGCCTACTTTACCTGGTCATATTTGACCGAGAAAAACTCCGCTGTCCTTACGATGTTTGAATCAGGACTAGACCTTGTTCCTCTCCCAGTCATTTAGATACAGTATATGATGACAGTTACAGGCAGGGGGAATTAAACAGTTGGTGTAACATCTGTGTTTAATGGCTAGGCTAATCAGTTTCTTGTCAGTGAGTTTTAAAACCCTGGCACCTGATGCACAGCATATTCATGATGCCTCATGATAATGGAACTACAGCCAGCTCCAGAATTCTCTTGGCACCCGAGATGGGTAAAATGTTTTGTGGTTAAGTAGCTTAATCCTACACTGAGTGTGAGAGAAATCTGTGATAATCAAATTGTGCAGCCTTAGTTCTGGCCTTGAATCATCTGTAACCTGAGATGTGCCTTCGGTGTCAGTGTAGTGAGATTCATCACAGCATGTGCAGCCCTCTCTTGGAATCTGGTTAGTCTGAACTGCCTGTGGATAGCTGGGGATTCTTTTCTCTTCAGCCTCCATGGCTTATCACTTGCCTTAGGTGTCAGTATCCTAGGCATTAGAGACAGAACCTTGGACTCCTACAAACCAGGATCTGCTGTTCTGAAGCTTGTTTTGAGTGCAAAAGAAAGAACTGTAGAAAGTGAACCAGACTTGACCTGCACTCCTGTAATGATTAGTGACCCGTTGTCATAGTGAATGAACTGACAAGTGGGTCAAGTGTTGCGTTAGACTGACATTCTTCATTAGAAGTGCGGTTAATTAGCGAGCTTCGCTCTGACTAGAATCTGGATGACTGAAGGCTTTCCTTAAATCTCGTCAGCATCTTTCACCCATCCGAACTGACACCTGCATGCCAAAATATCTTGTCTCATCTAGGATTGCAGGACTAATTGGTTTCTCCCTAAATAGATCAAAGTTATTATGAATGCAGGCCAGTCCGTTTTGCCCACCCTAGGGAAATAAGCATCTACATTTCAGACAGCTCCTTGTATATGCTAATCTGTAAAAGGGAATATGTTACATCTGTGTAGCTGAAACAACAATGAGTTTAATGCTGTGATCAGGGATCAGCTGTACAGAGCTAAAAATGGCCAGTCTGCTCTTCCTATAAATAATCCAAGAGGAGTCACTGCATCTTCATTTCCAGAGAGGACGGTGCCTGATCTGTCTGTTAAAAGATGGTGGCACTTAAAGGTAAAGGTTAATCAGAGAATCAAGGTAGACTGAGAGGAGGTGGGCACCGATACTGGCGGGATTCCACACGAGGATGACTAACTGGTGTATCAGCATTGCTGAGGGGTATGCTTAATTGGATAGTATTATTAGGTGGATGTAAGAACAGTAATGTAGGCTCAGTAGTGGCTATACTGTACATCTTCCATCATTTATTTATATGCACCGCAACCTTCACCAAGAAAAGCAAAAATAAACAAAGACTGGAAGATTTACTGCAAACTGCTGGCCTGTGCGAGAAACATTTGTCGTCACACCACACATACACCTGGCCGGGTGGAATTTGAACTACGTGTCCTTGTCAAGAAGGGCTACAAAGTAGTCATAGACTGTCCTCTGTCCTACTCCTGGCTGTAATATTAGTCTTTGTGCAGGGTGTTAGCTCTACAGCGCTTCTTGCAGTGGAGCATTGTCTCAAAGCAGCCTTGTTGAACAAGCCTAGGTTGTAGCTTATAGCTCCCTAAATGCTATAAGGAAGAAAACTTGGAAGGACAAAGACTCAAAAAGGGACCCTAGAAGTTATATGTAAGAATTAAAGTGTTATCTAATTATTAAGTCTGTATTAGCTGTCTAAACAAACAGAAGCTATGAAAGAACTTATTTCTGATTTCCTATTTTTTTGCACATTTGCCCCACTGTCTCTAGCAACACCCAGGCCTGATTATTGCCACACCTGTTCTCAATCAGGACATCACTTAAATAGGACCTGCCTTACAAGGTGAAGTACACCAAAAGACCCTTAAGCTACACATCATGCCGAGATCCAAAGAAATTCAGGAACAATTTAGAAAGAACGTAATTGAGATCTATCAGTCTGGAAAGGGTTATAAAGCCATTTCTAAAGCTTTGGGACTCCAGCGAACCACAGTGAGAGCCATTATCCACAAATGGTGAAGACATGGAACAGTGGTGAACCTTCCCAGAAGTGGCCGGCCGACTGAAGTTACCCCAAGAGCACAGCGACGACTCATCCAAGAGGTCACAAAAGACCCCACAACAACATCCAAAGAACTGCAGGCCTCACTTGTTTCAGTTAAGGTCAGTGTTCATGCCTCCACCATAAGAAAGAGACTGGGCACAAATGGCCTGCATGGCAGAGTTCCAAGATGAAAACCACTGCTGGGCAAAAAGAACATTAAGCCTTGTCTCAATTTTTCCAGAACACATCTTGATGATCCCCAAGACTTTTGGGAAAACATTCTGTGGACTGATGAGACAAAAGTTGAACTCTTTGGAAGGTGTGTCCCATTACATCTGGCGTAACACCACATTTCAGACAAAAGCCTTAAAAAGGCCATTCATGCATGAAAACCCTCCATTGTGGCTGAATTACAAAATTCTGAAAAGATGAGTGGCCAAAATTCCTCCACAACACTGTAAGAGACTCACTGCAAGTTATCGCAAACACTTGGTTGCAGTTGTTGCTGCTAAGGGTGGCCCAACCAGTTATTAGGTTTAGGGGGCAATCACTTTTGCACACAGGGCCATGTCGGTTTGGATTTATTTCTGTTAATAATAAACACCTTCATTTAACACTTCAGTGTGACAAACATGCAAAAAAAGGAAATCAGGAAGGGGGCAAACGCTTTTTCACACGACTGTGTGTGTGATGCAACCAGAAGGGGAGCCCATCCTCTATAAAAAAAAAAAAATTATAAAATAAGTACATGAAATGAATGGTGTATAAATAATAAATACAACAAGGGACTGGGGGTTGGTATATGCAAAGATGGCTTGTGTGTATGTGCACATAGGAGGAATGTGGATACAAATGAAGATCAATGGGGTGAGTGTTGGGGGCGGGGGGGATGTGTATATGGAAGAATGGAGTCTCAGGTGGCTGGGGGACGACACTGTGCATGTGCAAAGGGAGCATCCAGGGGTGTCTAATTGGCAGTTTGTAAGCCCTGCCTGCATCTTTTATGGAGCCATGAATAGTTTGTGTGCATGTGTATGTTTTCATTCTCTCAGCTGCCTTCCATCAGATACTTAAGTGCTGTTTTCTTCAGTCAGTGTATTACATATTTATTGTGGGACTGTGGTAGCCTAGCGGGTAAGGTACTGGACTATGGACCAAAAGGTCCAGGGTTCCAATCCCCCTCTGCCAAAGCTGCCACTGTTGGGTCCTTGAGCAGGCCCTTAACCACAATTGCTTGGTTGTAAGACTGTAATCATGTGTAAGTTGCCTCTGATAGGCTCAGCTAAATGCTGTAAATGTATTTTTGACATTTACATTTACAGCATTTAGCAGACGCCCTTATCCAGAGCGACTTACAATTGATACAGTCTTACAATCCAAGCAATTGTGGGTTAAGGGTCTTGCTCAAGGACCCAACAGTGGCAGCTTGGCAGAGGTGGGATTTGAACCCTGGACCTTCTGGTCCAAAGTCCAGTACCTTACCCGCTAGGCTACCACAGTCCCGTCTTGACGCGTGTGCTGTCTTCATAACGGCAGCATAAAATGTGCAAACTATTTTACCAGCAGCAAGAAAAATAACCCATCCTTGTCTTATGTTTTGCCATTTGGACCTGATATGGGTACTGCATACATTTAGGGTTTCATCTTAAGGGTGCAGAATACACAGGGATATCATTGCTAATTTAGTTTTTATTGATTTGTAGCGAGTCTGAAGATTGTTCTGACTGTAATGGAATAGCAGAGAAAGGTAGGTACTAATCCTTCAAATGATTTGCTCAGAGTCTGCGGCTACAGAAACGAAAGAGAAAATAAGCTTATAAACGCTCCACACCCTAAAGCAGTGGTTCTCAAAGTGGGGGGTGGCGTACAGCTAGTGCAAGGGTTGAAAATGTAACCCCAAATCAGAAAATTTGGGACTGTATGGAAGATACAAAAATATATGCATGGTTCCTTACATTTCTTTTTTTCATTGCAGACCGTATGAATCCAAGATATTTCATTGTTAACTTCATTTTATTCGTTTATAAACATCCATTCCTGTATTTCAGGCCTGCAACACATTCCAAAAAAAGTTGGGTTGGGGGATTTGGGGGCTAGTAATGAGGTAAACTAATGTGATTTCAAACGGGTGATGTCAACAGGTGATTATAATCATGATTTGGTACAAAAGCAGCCCAGTGAGATGGGCGAAGGATCTCCAGTTTATCAACAAATTTGTAAGAGAATTATTTAAATGTTTAAAAGCAATGTTCCTCAAGGAAAGATTGGAACGGATTTACATATTTCTTCCTCTATAGTGCATAATATCATTAAATGATTTAGGAAATCTGGAGGAATTTCAGGAAATCTGAAGTCCCAAGATCCCCAATCCCTCAGATGACGCTGCATCGAGAACAGTCACTCACCAATAGCTGATGGAACCACATGGTCAAGGGATTATTTTATTAAACCTTTATCAAGCACTACAATACAGAGTTACATTCACAAATGCCACTTAAAATATCACTGTGTCAAAGAGAAGCCTTAGGAACAATGTTTTCTTGATTGAGGGATCTGAGATCACACCTTTTCAGTTTAGACCCTTTAAGTACTGAAATTCCTCCAGATTCCTTGAATCTTTTAATGATATTATGCACTGTAGAGAAAGAAATATGTAAATCCCTTCCAATCTTTCTTTGAGGAGCATTGCTTTTAAACATCTCAATCACTTTCTTACACATTTGTTGACAAACTGGAGGTTCTCTGCCCATCTTTACTCCTCAAAGACTCAGCCTTTTGTGGATACTGCTTTTATACCAAATCATGATTATAATCACCTATTTGAAATCACATCATTTAGTTTTTTATCTCATCACTAGCCCTAAATTGCCCGCCCCAACTTTTTGAAATGAGTTGCAAGTCTGAAATGCAGGAATGGGATATTTATTAATATGTAAATGAAGCTGACCAGACGACAACTGAAATATCTTGGGTTCATACTGCCTGCAAAGAAATGCATGTAAAGGTAAGAAACACTGCTTTTTTTAATTATTATTTTTGCATTTTAGATTCCGTCCCAACTTTTTTCTGATTTGGGGTTGTGTTTAAAATACATAATGCACATCACTTGTAATAATTCCGCTATAAAAGTGAATTTTTCACTATTTTTTGTTCAATAAGAATGATTGCAATCTGTATAAATTGCAATGTTTTTCAAATAAATTCTAGTGAATTCCAGTTATGTGTTGGAGGAGGAGGGTGTTATGATGGACCCTAACCCATTTGTTTGATGGAAGCTTGTATTAGGAACAACATGGAAGATGAGCCAGGTGAAAAAGAAACTCTGTGTCTATGAACCAGTTTATATAGTTATAGGTTAGAGAAAATACACAGGTAGTGGGGAACAAAAGCAGTACTACTTACAATAGGACATGCACAGACACTTCTATGCACAAATGCCATTTACAGCTTGTTACAAATTAGGTGTGGAAAGTCAAACATGAATGACTTTCACAAAAAACTCTCAACACATCAACCGAGTTAGAACAGTCTCTTGTCCAAAAGAGGACACAACCATTAAGATGGTGAGGTTTTGATTGGATGACGGACTTCTACTCTTGAACTCCCACCTCTGCTCCTGGATATGCAGTGTTGATTGGCTGTGTACGATTTGGTCACGAGTTAGACGATTTGTCTCCTATTATAATTAAGACCTTAGCCGTTAGAGCGGACAGACATCGATGGGATGGATGTTAAATGGCGAAACGTTTAGTGGGGCTTGAGGATTGGTGGCTGGGGCATTGTGGAGCATTGAGGAGTATGGGTATGTACAAACAAGATCTGCAAAGGTCTGTCTGTGTTTTGGGGATGCATGTACACACATGCATGTGGTTTAGCTCTGTGTGGAGTTTGCATGTTCTCCCAGTGTCCACTGGTCCACTGGTTTGCTGGTTTCCTTCCACATGCAAAAGATGTGCATTAGGTTAATTGGGGGGCTGAAATGTTCTTATCTGCAAAAGTGGGGCACTGGAGAAAATGTTTCGAGAACCACTGCCTTAATGGATAACAGCAGACGACCTGACATAATTATGTACTGTGTTAATAAATATATATTTTCATCCTGCACTCTAGTTTTGTCCCTGTGACTAGTATTTATGAATGAATGCTCTGTGTTTATTTTTAAATGATTAATTGTCCACAGATGTGGCTCTACCGATTTATTTTGGCTGCATGCATCTATTTTTACCTTCATTTCAGTCTACAAACAAAGACTTAATGCGCATTATAATAGATCACATTCTAGGCTTGATTATGAATACTGTTAGCCAGCGGTGCTTCTAGACTACTTGTCATACTGGGGCATACAGTATTTTGAGAGGCACAACTGTACCCCTCTGCTTGCCAGTCAGTCATAGGGGCATGACTGTGTGCAAATGTAAGCCTAAATAGCCTATTTAGAAGTAAGACTAAATGGATGAAGTGGTTCAACACTAAAGTGGGCGTTACTCTGGCATGGATGTGGTTAAGGTACTAGTGGTGGCCTAGTGGTTAAGGTACTGGACTCTGGACCAGAAGGTTCAAATCTCACCTCTGCCAAGCTGCCACTGTTGGGTCCTTGAGCAAGACCCTTAACCCACAATTGCTTGGATTGTAAGACTGTACCAGTTGTAAGTCGCTCTGGATAAGGGCGTCTGCTAAATGCTGTAAATGTAATGTAACCGATGCCTTTGCTAGTTTGATGAATGACTTTGTGGTCTAATATATACCCTACTTTTGGTAGATCATACAGTTCTGAGTGGCCAAAACGCACAGCTTTAGCTACTTTGCCTGCAGGGTGGCAGACCTTCTTTTATATATTTGTGGATGTCCATTTATTCCATGTGAAAACCCAAAAGAAACCGGCTCTGACTGAAAGCGTTAGCCGCTCAAGCTTTCAGGAAGATGTTTGGGCATTATGGGAAAAGGAGTGCCCGCAGTGAGGTTGCGTGGCGTGTCCTGTAGTTCTGTTCAACAATCCAGGATTCAATTGACTTTTTACCAGCGTGATTTTAGTGTGGAACAGCAACGTTTTACTTTTTTTGTAACTGGTATCGGTGGCAGAAATGGGTTTATCTGATGCCTCAATGATTATAAAATGCTTCCTGTTATTATTATTGTATTACTTTAGAGATTCGAGGGACTTGCTTATCTAACAGCAGATCATTCAGACAGAGAGAGAGAGAGAGGGAGAGAGAGGAGGTACTGAAGACGAGGCTGAGGAGGAATAGGAGGAGTCTGCTTTGGGATGCTCGGTAAAAGCGGGGGATTCCGTGGGGATTGCGCTGCTTTCTCGCTTTCGTGCGCGCGGTTTTAGGTGGTGCACTTTTACAGCAGTTGCGCACCGCATGCCAGCTTTAACCCGGCGTGAGTTTCTCTTCTTAATCACACTAATGAGCACATGTGAGAGCTATGTGCTTTAGGTAGACCGGGATCCTTGCTGACTGTGCGCGCACGCAGTGGCCGTCGGTGCGTGAGGGTGCGGGTGAGGGCGCGGGTGCGGGCGGTTCGGGCTGCGCTGTTGGATGAGCGCCGGCGGGCTGCAGGACGATGCTGGAGGGAGATGCCGGCGGGCAGGGAGGATGAGATGTGCGGGAAGGCGCTGCAGCTGCTGTACGAGCTTTGCTCCCGTGGAGAGGTGCACAGCGACCAATGCCCCGATTTTATTTACGCCTTCCGAGACCTCGGCCGCCCCGATTACTCAGATACCGGTAAGCTTAACTTTAGCCACTTAGTTGTGTGGATTTATTTTCATAATTAATGGCGGTGTGAGTTTCCAAACTTTTTTTTTCTGCAGTGCCCCGTTTTGTAGATGAGAATATTTGTCACTCCCATCTAGGCTACTTGTCTTTTGGCTTTCAACCTCCAATGGAATTTTTGAAACCTTGTGACCCTAATTCATGCAGACAACTTCTTCTTGAGCAAAATAGTCACAAATCACCTTTGTAGGGGAATTATTACAAGTGACATTATATATCTTCAACATTTACTGTGGAAGAGCATTCATTGCTTTCAACCAAGGGAATCATAAGATGTGCTCCAGTAAAATGCAGCTGTGCCTCACTAAGGTTAAGGCGGTAAAAAGTCCTGATTCTGGAAGGCACTACATTTCCCATACTGCCCCAGCATCTTTCCAAAAGCTTGAGCGGCTAACGCATTGTCAGGTATAGTTTCTTTGTTTTTCTTATGACCTGATGGACATTTGCAAATGTAAAAGGAAGTCATCCTCACTCCAAGCAATGTATCCTCATAGCTATATGCTTGGTGAAAGCAATTAATTAAAAAGTGCTTATTGTTCTTCATTTTTCATCCATGCAGAGTAACACCCTCTGTAGTGTTAAATCAACTAATCTATTTTAACAGTTGTGCCCCTGTAAGCGCCTCCAAATTCTGTCCGCCATTATAACAGATTTTCTCAGAATTGTTTGTCTGCACAATTCCTTTAAAAGTTAACCACTTAACTAAGGAGAAAAAAATAAAACCTTGCACCTTTAATCGGCACATTGTCAGTGACCGGTGTGGGCTCACTTTGTGCTGCAGATCTTCTCAAATCAGTGTTGCCGCTGTGACTGCCACTCTTGGTTCATTTTCAGTGTCCAGCTTTGATCTGTGTTTTGTCTTGATTGAGGCCACTGCAGGAAAACGTCTCATCGGTAGGATGTGGATGCATTTGTAGGTAGGATTCATTTGTCTTGCTGCACCCCCCACGCCCCGCAGTAGCTCCGTGCCCTCCGCTTTGGGACCTGCTTAATGGCATCACCATTTCTGAAGACGTTACATTATTTAACAAGGCTGCGCAATTAATCGCAGTTTAATCGTTACATTAATGATGCCTTGAGGTTACAGTGTTAAAGGTTTATTGAAAAGACAAAGTTCTAGTTAATACCACAGGACAATTATATTTTCTGTAAATAATTGGTGCTATTTTTACACATTTTAGAAATGATGTATAAAAATTCCTGTATCAATAAATATAGCTCATGGGTGTCCAAAGTCCGGCCCTAGGACCAAATGTGGCCTGCGGACGGGTTTTAATTGGCCTGCGGTGTCACTCATATGAATACATTATTAGTGACCAGCTGGCATGTTGCAATTTGTGAGTTCTCCAAATCTGCTTGAAGTTCAAATTGACTGATCACCACTTACAGACCTAACACACATAATGCAGTCGAGGGTGTAACACCACCCCACACATTGGTTTCTAGTGGTGTGTCTCTTTTGGTAGGTTGTAGCATCTGGTTTTGACTTAACACAAGGACTATTTGTAACTGTTTGTGTATTTAGTTGGTTATGTAACCTAAGAAAAAGACATGCTTTGTTATGGAGTTCCATAGATCTTGTAATGTGGAGCAGCTGCGTAATAAACTAAAATCTACATGAGAAATACTGATGGAAGACACATGACATGTTTTAAAGATATTTATGTAAATGTTGTAAAGAAAATCTTAAATAGCCTAAATGATCTGCAGCAAGGTGTGGTATTTTTCAGTCTTTTGGTATCCTGCTGCAGTTACTAAAATGAAATTCAGTAGTTAAATATGCATTGTCCTTTGTATTTTGTCTATTTTGAATACAGTGTTTTGAACAATTTATGAAAAATATTTTTGGAAAGACACTGGCCCTTGGTATTTTGATATGACCCAATCTGGCCCCCTTTGAAAAAAGTTTGGATGCCCCTGCTCTAGCTGTAACCTGAGGATAATAAATGAACAGTAACACTACTGTCCAATATTTAGTACCCCAAACTCCTGCACCCGTGTGTTACATGAAAGGTGTGATGTAGTGCGTGTATTTATTTACTGAAGCCTTATTTATTTTGTGCAGTGTAAAACTTAACTTGGTGACACGAATGATGGACTTCTGCTCTTAAACTCCCACCTCTGCTCGTAGATCCACAGCAATGATTGGCTGTTTGCTCACTGCTGTCGTCGAAGACTTTGGTCGAACATTGATTGGATGGTTGTTAAATGGCGCTTACCTGTGCTTACTGGCCATGTTATTGCTAGTTGATGCAGCTTGTAGGTGTACAGAAACTTTTGGTCTTCTAGTTCTTCATTATTGTTACTTTCTGAACACAGGATGCTGTTGACTTGAGAATTGCATGAGCTATTTGCTTGTAGTTGGCACTGAGTGATACAACCTTATGACTATAATCTTGTGATGGGTGTCAGGCATTTGTGTTTCTTATAACATTTTTACTCTGTTCAAAGTAAATTATTGAACAAGCAAAGCACCCCATTCTTATCCTGGTCAGGGTCTTGGAGGAGGGTCTGGAACCTAAATCTGGACACAGGCAGGGTTTCATAAACGCACCACTCGAACTTAAAATTCCAAGACCCATCCGGGAAAAGTGACGTCATAATTATATCATTTGATGAAGAAGCTTCTGCAGTTATTACATATTAAATAGAAACTGTTGGTTGGTTCTAGCATTTGTTCACGTATTTTGCTTCTCAGAGCTCTGTGGTTTGCATGCTGGACTGTCTATCTGCAGCACCACTCGCAAGGCCATTTGAGAGGCAATTAAACTTAGAGATGACTGGTTTGAGTGGGCGTGAGCCGCCGCCCTTGTATGGTCCTTAATGTGCTTTCGAACAGCAGACGCTGAAATGACATGAAGCATTTACACTTTACAACGTTTCCATTCTACTCACAACACTTAAAAGAACAATTGCAGGAAGAAACCAAAGCAGTGATGTTTTTAGAGGTTGTCTTTTTCTCCATTTTTAATGCACCGCATCTAAGTTGTGCAGTTATCGCTGTCCAATTATTTTTGGGTTTTTTTATGTAGTTTTTATCCACCATTACAGAATTCGTCGCACATTCTACTGGGGACAGGTCGGAATGTAGGCAGGCCAGTCCAGTATCTGTTCCCCTTTCCACAACCAGGCCTTTAGGATGTGAGCAGCATATGGTTTTGCATTGTCTTGTTTAAAAAATCCATGGATGTCCCGATGTCTAGAAGGCAGCATATGTTGCCTATAATCTGTGTACTTTTCTGCATTAATGCTGCATCACAGAAGTGTAAATGGCCTTTCCAAAGTGCATTGACCTGACCCCATACTATGACAGAGCCTGGCTTTTGGACTTGTTGCTGATAACAGTCTGGATGCTCCTTTTCATCTTTAGTCAGGAGCACTTGCAGTCCATTTTGTCCAGAAACTATCTGGAACACTGTGTGATGGCATCCCAGATGCCAGTCCCGATAAGTCAGCACCTGACTTAAATCATGTTTTAAATGTTTTATAAGTCCTCGGGTGGCGCATCAGTCAAATATGCTAGCCCACCACTGCAGGGACCCAGGTTTGGTGTCTCTGGCCTGGCTGGGTGCTACACAGAAACAATTGGCCTTGACTTTAGACAGATCATCTTCCCAGCACTGCAGCGTGGACAGAAAGATGGTGGATAGACATAGCAGTTGGTCCATTTGTCCACGTTCACTCTTGCCAGTGAAGTCTGAGGGGTTGCGGTGGATGGACACAAGTTGTGAGGAAGCACTCTTCCTTTGGCCGGAACTTGTACACGTGTCTGAAAATGGGTTGGCAAATGAGAATGGGAACAATTTGTATTACGGTAAATATTTAAATATATAAAAATGCTTTGTTATAAGAGGGAAAACAAGGGCTGAATAATTTATTTCTAGCATGCAGATGTGTCACATACAAGTGTCACTTTCGAATTGACATGAACATTGGAGCTACAGTGCGGAACAAATGTCTATACAATATAAAAATGTCAAGTCGATTTCAGTGAATCTGTTCCTCTCATTTGTCCAAAATGAGCGATTCAGTCTGGTTACCTTGGCTTCGCCTGGAAAGAGAGGTTTGATTTGATCAGGGATCCTTTTATTCATTTTCTCTGCCATCCAAGCTTTTCTCAAGTCCTTGCCAGCATCAGAGTTCAAAGGCATCAGTTTTTCCTGTCACACTTTTTACCGTCTGGTTTTCACGTCCATAAATCACCACAGAAATGACCATCATCTGGACTGTTCTGGTTGTTCTTGGTAGAGAGGCCAATACATTTTCAAGATTCTTCATCCTGGTTCTGCCAAGCACCAATCTCAGTCGTATAGCTTGTTTTTTTTTGCTGTTAATCCTAGTAGATCAAACTTCATATTGAGCTGAAGTTCCATCTGATAACTTGCTTCCATTGCCTTTATAATCAACAAATAACCAAAGGTATGCATGATAAATCTCTAAAAGCAATCTAAGCTTGACTCACATCCATGTGACCACCATTCTGAGACAATATTGTCATGAAACACTAAAACCAATGCCATATTTGAAAACATTTCCATATTCAGGCACAGTTTATTCAATGAATACTGCCATGAATACTGCTTCCTCTCAGGTTTTCTTTCTTATTTGAGTTTTTCCTTGCCACTGTTGCCCTGGCTTTGCTCATTTGGCTACTTTGTGACAGTCTCTGCTCTTGAAGTTGCTATAAAAATTGCTCCGTTCTGTTGTTAAGCCTGTCGCAATCCTGTTGTAATGCTTCACATTTCTTTACTTGACAACTTTATAGGGACAACTTTAGTCAGAGCTTTGAGGTCATATTAAGAGAAGTGGAATTGGATCAACCTTACAGATCTTCATATTGCCAGTTCTCTTCTGATTCTGCCAGCAGGAACACGGTTTAACCCTTTCAAAAGTGGCCCAAATCCAATTTATATTTAGACTGTTTAGACGATCTTTTGAATGTAACCTAAATGTAACGAAATCTGAACAGTTGATGCCCCCAAGCTAAAGAGAAATGTTTCATGCAACCCACTCATCCAGAGGTAAACAATCAAGAGTCAACAGCAACACTTCTTTAACAGTCATATTAAAAATGACACATAACTCGGCCACAACCACTTCTTTGGTTTGCGTCCTTGGTTTCCTTCAACTTTGCTTTTAAGCTTTTTGGTTTCCTTTGACACCAGTCACGTTCTCCTGTGGTCGTGTTCAGCCATTTCATTAGAAATGTCCTTTAGACATTAGAAAGCTGGTACGATGTCTTCTAATTTTCTTTGCACAGAGACATCACCCCAAATATTTGAGGTCTGGTATCTCGCTATCCCACCACTGAAGACCTCTCTCACTGCTGTCGTCCACTTTCCCTTCTCCTCAGCACACATTTATAGTGAATGTCGAGTTGGAATGAGGGAAAAGTTGCATGAATTCAGATCTGGCTGTTCATATTGAGTCACGTTGCCATGTATTGGATTTCAATGGCAAATATGAAAGTGTACCAAATTGGAACTGAAAGTCAGATTTTGAGGGGTTTTTTCAATCTTACTGCCCCAAAGATACCTTTTAATCTAAGATTTGTCACCTGATTTGTACCTCTTTTCTGATCTGAACTATGCCATTGTTTGAATTCAATTCAGTTCAGTTTATTTGCATAGTGCTTTTTACAACCGACATTGTCTCTCAAGCAGCTTAACTAAATCCAAGTCTAAACCCAAAATTATCTAGCCAGAGGCAACAGTGGGAAGAAAAATCTCGCTGATACCAATAAGGAAGAGACACTGAACGAAACCCAGCTCAAATGGGCAACCCATTCTCCTCTTGCTGTGCCTGGATAACAAAAGGTTAATTAATAAACAGCATTCAGTGTTAGAGAATATTCTGTTAACAGTTTGAATACAAGCCCTGTTCATTGAACTCTATCAGTTAATTGTCACGGAGGAGAGTGAAGTTTTTCTTCAGTTACTACGTTCAGGTTACTGCGGTCAGGAAAGGCGATGACAGCGGGCAAAGGTCAGGCTGTGGTAGTACACGTGCCTTGACATTTTCAGATGATTATTAATGATGTGTATCTCTGATCCGATGCTACTTGAACTCTCATTGAAATGCGAGGCGTCTCGGTAACTAAACCACCATGGAATGTTAAGAAGGTCAGAATCTTGTATGGTTGGCTGTGTCCATGCCAAGTGGTATTACATTCACATAGGGTAGAAAAGGGGGCGAGAGAACTTGGTGGTTAGTCCTCAGTTCGGACAAGAACCTGGACTCTGCCAGTGAAATTTGTTCTCCCCATGTCTGAAATGGTTTTTTTCCAGGGACTCCGTTTTCCTCCCATAATCAAAAGGTTAAGTTAATTGGTTTCTTTAAACCGCCCCAGTTTGAGTGCGTGACGAGTGCAGTTGTAACCTTTCTTCTGTTACAGGTACAGTCAGTGATGCACTAAATAAACTGCCCTGTGCTGCATCACCCAGTACTGCAATAGTGACCCCTTCCAATCCTGAGATTCTTCTGTGGTAGAATTGCTTAAACCAATTTTAGTCATTTCATACTTTAACCAGTAAAGTTAGTTTAACTAATTAGCCATGTCCTCAAGTAACATGAGATTCTGTTGGTGTCAATCTTGATCAAATCCCAAGATCAATAGCAGCAACAGATGTAAGAAACAACAGAATGCTGGAACTGTACTTCTACTCTGTGCCAAACGTTCTGCCACTGTGCTGTAGGAGGCTCTTTTGTGGCTTTGTCACTGGGGCAGATATGTGAAGAATTCATTCGTTTTTGTCCCTGATTTGATGGTCACCTTCAGAATGTCAAATTGTAGAGAGCAAATCACGTTCTGTATCTCCCCAGCTATACACTGTACCTGGCACTAACGGTGAACACAGACGATAAGCCTCTGATTCTCCTTTGAGTCCCTCACCCTAGATCTCTCTATTCATTCTTATTTATCACAGAGCATACAGCTGCTACCACAGTGTCTTGGTTATCCTGTTAACTTTCAGTAGCGTGTAGATGTTCCTGTAGCTCTTGTTGTCTGTAGAGAATACTATTTAGTTCAACCACTGCTACTGAAGTGTGGTTCGGATTATTTTCCCTTAAGACAAGCTGTATAAGACTCTAATGAAAGCGAGCAGCTGAGGCCTGGCTAGCACAGTGCAGAGCCCTGCTGGTCACATCCATTTTTAAAATTTAGGCGTGGGGACAAGATCATTAAGGCATGGCAGAGATCGTTATGGTGAATAACTTGGTAAAGCAGGAGCATTTAGTTGTAGCCACTAGTGTTGTAGTACTCGAGACTATCTCAGGCTGGACATCATTGGGATTCGGGGTAAGGTGGACTCGGAAATTGTTGTTGAGGCCAGTTGAGTCCAATGCATCTGTCTCAGGTAGTGTTAATTTCATCATCAGCTCCAGACCCACCATGCCTGGACCACGGCAGAGAGCAGTAATTCCCTCTCTCCTCCAGTTGGCTGGGGATGACATGCTGCCAAGGACTTTCCCGCTGAAGACTCAAGACCCTAAAGTGACTCTGTGTATCAGACTAAATGCTGATATGCATATTTTTTACAGTGTCATTGAGAAATGCAGCCACACTGCAGATGTGTTTAACAAAGAATATTGCAGTGACGCAAAAAAACCTCCAATAACCCAACAGCTTTCCTGCAGTAAAAAAAAAATCCTTCTTTAAATCAACAATGACTGCTCACCCACTGACGTTGCTATAACGCCTAAGGCATCACGACACACCTTTAATTTTAGACCAGCAGTTGACAGAGGTGGGAAAATCTTCGACTGCTGATGGTGGAGAAGTGAGCTGTGTAAATTATAGAACTCCATGTTGATGTCCATATACATACGCTTACAGTTGCAAGAAAAATGGGAACTACATGGCTTTCTGCATTAATTACTGCCAAAATTCTCACCTCCCATATCTAACATTGGTGGAACCTCTTTGTCCTCAGGTCTAAGGGTTGAGATCTGTACTATGAGTTTTTTTGAAGACGCAATAAGATAAGATTTTGTTTGAACCATTATCTTACTGCATGTTCTATTAATCTTCAGGTGATGAATAACTACCCTCATATAGGGTTTATGCTCTTGTGATGTTACTTCAACTATACAAATAAACTGAACTTAAACATTACCTCCACATTTCTGGATTTACTTCTTAAGCCATTGTTTCCTCAGTGATAAAGCTGTCCAGCCACGAGGCAGCATATAGCCCCAAACCATGGGATGAGGTCTTAGTTGTTAATGCCCAGTTTCTTTTGTCTATCCAAACAGAACTGAGCTGCACCTTTATGGAGATTTGCATGTTTTGTGTGTATTGTAAGAAAGCCGTCTATCTACATCTCCATATCTTTAACTCTTTTACTTTCAAACCCCAAAACACGCTACGCCAGAAACTGGTCCACCCCAAGGATCGGGTCCCCCAGCACAAACAGAGTAATGTAGTTACGCTGTTAAGTGCTGGGAGGATTGCCAGGAATTGTACATCGGGGAAACCAAACAGCCACTGGCGAAACGGATGGCACAACATAGAAGAGCTACCTCATCAGGTCAGGACTCTGTGGTTTACACCCACCAACAGGCCAGTGGACACTCTTTCAAGGATGAAGACGTGCAGATCCTTGATAGGGAGGAACGATGGTTTGAACGCGGAGTAAAAGAACTATTTTTGTAAAAAGGAACTTCCATCCCTGAACCGAGGAGGGGGCCTCAGAGTACACCTCTCACCATCTTACAACGGAACCATTGTAGCCCTTCCAGAATCCTGGGTGAATGGCACACGTGGCCATTGTCGTTAATGGCTATGTCAATCTGCATATTAAACTGATCACCGGTCCCATTGTTATGTAATGGTGCTGTATATAAGATTGGGGAAGTTTTCCAACTGCTGACACTGAAGAAGTCACTTAGATGAGTGACGAAACGTTTCTCCAGCAAAATCTATGTCCAGATGAACAGATTCAACTTCTGGGAACTCTTTTACTGTTTTATTCTTACAGTAGATACATGAACTAAGATTTTAGCAGTTTCTAGGAGTTTCTGCAGGACTTCTTTGTAGAATTATCACTCCTAGGGAGAGTATTAGCAATCAGTTCCTCCATTTGTCTACAGTTTGCCTTTGTGTGGATTGCTGAACTCACAGGTCTTAAAGCATGACACTTGAATTCATGCCTTCGATCACATTGGATTACTTGGTGCACTTGAATTAAAAAGGTTCACATTTTTCACAGTGTTCATTAATTAAGTGGAATAAGTTTGTGTATGGGTGCTTGTGTGGCACACAGGTCTAAAAAGGTCCTTCTGAAATGTATTCTACAGTCACTCACACTACGCACCAACATCTAGCAGTTCTAGTACTCGTAAGCCTTTTTCTTACATCAAAGAAAGTCAAAAAGTCAGTGAATTGTATTTATATAGCAACAGGGCATTGTCTTTACAGCTATGTAGGCCAACAGAAGGAACTGAGAAAGCCCATGGCGACAGTGCAAAACTTTGATGAGGAAAAAAGGAGGACCATCACTGAGACCCAACCTCATTGGGCGTCCTAGATGATATATGCAAGAATGAAATTAAATGACTTAAATGATAAATGTATAATAAGTTTCAATACACAGAGACAATTTGATAATAAAACATGTAATACAGTATGGACTATAATATATTGAAGAGATGATGCAATAATATGGCGAATATATCATAATAATAAAAACCTTTATTTATGTAGCACTATTTCAAACAAAGTTTTACAAAATGCTTTACACTAGCAGAAGTAAAAACAAACAAATACGAATAAAATGGTTAAAAACAAAAGGATACGTAAAAGAACAATAAAAAAATAGGGTGAAATATTTAAAAATGCAGATAAAACATTAGCAAAAAGCCAACCCGAACATGTCTTAACCCTCTTCTTAAATATGTTAGGATCATCCAGAGCCCTCAGGTCATCAGGAGGAGAGTTCCAGAGGCTGGGGTGGTAATGAGAAACTGGTACCACTGGTACAACCAGCATGTTCCTGTTAGCTGATCTGAGGGCCCTCGGGGGAATGTACCTTACCATCATATCACTGAGGTACTGTTTAATTGACCTGAGATGTAGGATTCTGATTCTGTAGCTCATGTTAGCTACAGTTGGCTTGAAAATTGGGTTATTTGAACAAAGAAAAATTAAAATTGCATTCCCAGTGGATGAAATGAATTCCCAGTGGTGAACCGTCAAGCACTGGTTTGCACAACCTAAATGAAAGATGGCAAATTGTAAAAAACAGAAAAGCTGGTGGATGCCTGTCAAGATATCACACAAATCACAGCCTGTTTGTAGATTTTTGTTCTAGACAAGAACATGGAGTAATCCCAGGGGCATCTGGATACCATTTCTCTGTCTCTGCATGCATGTTGGGGTTTGCTGATGTATCAGAAGTATTTGGACAGTGGTTAAGGTGCTAGACTGTGGACCAGAAGGATCAAGCCTCAGCACTGCCAAACTCTGAATGCTGGGCTCTCGGTCAAGTCTGTTTAAAACCTCGTTTGCTTGGATTATACACTGTATCAGTTGTAAGTCGTTCTGGATATGACTAAATGTTTTTTAACTTGTTAGAATTTATAATTTGGTGTATTCTTGGATTTGTCCTCAGCTGTGCCGTCGCATCTTCTTTGGCGGCTTTGCTGTGGTTTTCTTATTAATTCGTGCACTTCAGGGCTCTTCAGTAGGCAGTAAATAAGGGCTGAGGTACATTTTTAGATGCATTTGAATTAAGTGTTGTTTAGAGTCAGAGCTTTAGGGAAATAAAACCGCACTGGATCTTTGTCTTCTCTTTTTATTCGGGTGCGTGAGGGAAAGACGAAGCTGCAAACACAGAGCCCTTTGAAGTGTGACTCAAAAGGCATGTTAATCACACTGAAACCTGGAACAAAGCTAGCTTCTGTGGGGCTTAGGCACACTGTCTAGTTTGATGAGATTATAAGATGTCCCCGCAGAAGTATTTATCAATAAACCTGACGCGACAAGCCATGCAAGAGCGTCGTACAAACGCGTAAAGTGTGTGTCCAAGACGCGTTCGTGGAGCTAACGGAATGAAAGCATGGTAGCCATTCACGCAGGCATGCTGGCGTTTCTTTCCTATTGCTTTGAGAATTTGGAATTCAGAACTCAAGTTTCATTATAAGTATTAAATTCAGTGTTTAAAGGAATCCCTGCAAAAACCGCATACAGTGGAACCTCGGAATTTGAACCCCTCTTTACTCGTACAATTCGGACGTCGAACCCAAGTTCAAACAGAAATTCCAACATTGGGCATGGGCGTCCTAGATCAAACAGTCACTGGTGCGATTTTCCAAAGACAACACATGCAATCCAGTCCAGTCGGTGGCAATAATGCACCAATGCGGTATGCCAATTGGCATAAAACCTAAGGACATCAACTTGGTGCGATCATAGAGGTATTATATATATTATACAGTATTATTGTTATATGACTACATATCAGTGTATTCCGAAGTGAGATTTCCGACACTCCCTCAGTCTGGGCGTTGCCGTCCCAGTGATAAGACCTGCCGAAGTTGCTTTGGCTATAAAGTTTCACTTTATTTTCAGTTATTCCATGTATGTATTGATTATTGTATTAAATCCCTTTGCGTTGTTCATGCTTTTCATCATTAATTGCATACAAATGTGAGCATAAACATTCATTTGGGGGTCAGGAACGGAGTAGTCTTATTTACATTACTTCTTATGGAGAATTTTTGTCTGACTTCAAACAAATTGGAGTTCAAGCGGCCTTCTGGAAGCAATTAAGTTTGAATTCTGTGGTTCCACTGTATGTTTGGATGTTGGATAATTAGCAAGACTGAGTTCAATGTTCAGTACTGGTCTGTGATGATTCAACTGGTGAATTTGTATGGTTTTGCTGGTAAAGCATTTTTATTTTAGGGACGTCTATACAGTATGTTCAGGCTTGTGTAATGAAATTAGCTGTATAATGTGCTGACTGCTTTTTCTCTTACTTTGCTAGCTCAGGTGTTCTGGTTGTGTCCTGTTTTGCTCTTTAGTAACCATCCCCCATGTTAAGTTTGGCTCATTTCCTCCGCCTTACTATCGACTTGTGGATATGTCATAAGCCCTTAGAACTGATAGTCATAGTAGGTCAAACCAGATCAATTTGAGATTTTTTTTGAAGAGACATGGATTGTGTTTAATGAAAGATGCAGAGTTTAACACCAACAAAGAACGTCTTGAAGAAAATGGAGGTGACCGAACCAACAAAGCACTTTATAAACTCGTAATTCATATCGGCAGACTTTTGCGTGTATAATTATAACATTCCTGCTTTATTATGGCTGGTGCCATTGCTAGGTTACTTGATACTTGAGCTTCAGGCAGAGTTCCATTATGGTGCAATCTTGCCACTCCTAGAACTTCTCCCAGCCAATCCGATTGCAGGGTCAGAACTAGCTGTAGTATAATGTTCATTCATTAAACTCAAACTTCAAACTACTTCTGGTGAACAGCACAGTCTGTGTTTTTCAAATCTCCTCTGAAGATGAATGAAGCAGTATTACTAATGTTATGAGCTTGGGGTCACCATGTTCAGAAAGGATGCTTTGGCTGGATGCTTTCCTAAGGCGATGCTGTATGTCCATAAATCTAGCAGATGGAAGGTCATAACGAATGCCATTGCCGCTTATATTAGTAAGGAGAGGTATATAAGCCCCAATTTACGCAGTCGAGAAGGATCAAATCCCTTCATCCGCGGTATGCTATACCGAGCTACAAGCTCTCAAGCAAAGTTGAGAAGTTTTCCATGGCGAAAGCTGGAGGAAAATTGCACTGACATTTTTGCTTTTTGCTGCTGTTTTCTTTGCTGTTGTATTGCATGTGTATATTGACATGTTTACAAGCTTTACTTTCAGGTAGCTCTTGGTTTTTAATACCATTTGCAATGTACTAAAGAGTACCACCAAACAAATCTCCCCATTTCAGATTATAGCACTTAAAAAAGAATAGCATTTTGGCTAAAGTACCTTTTTAAACAGATTTTAATCCCATGTTGCGGAAAAGTATTTATATCTGGATAACTCGTACTGCAGATCACCTAATTTTGTATGTCTTTGGAACCCCTCATTTTACTGTTTTGAAAGGAACCATGTCCTTTGCCAGGTAAAATGTTGCTTCTTTTAGCTCTCCCCGTTGTTTGAGGGGAAGGGGAGGAGAAGAAATCCAAGGCACGATTGTTTGCTATGATTGATGCATCTGTGTATCTCTAGGGTGGGCATGAAAGGCACTAGCCAATTATGTGCTTTGGCTGAGGGAAAAAAACAACATTGGAGACGTCGCGTATCGCGTATATGAGCGTAGAACTGCAGCAGGTAGAACGTGCATTTTGTGGCACGATTCAACGATCTGTGACAGTTTATCATGAACACATTCTTCACCATGTCTTATCATATTGCACACCTAGTGTTTTCCCAAGAAAACTGAGCAAACGATTCATAAACATGTCATAGATACCGCCGAAAACACGAGTGGAACTCCACATCCGCAAAGCATCCTTTTAGAATGGAGGAGGAAGCTGAAGGTCAGTGTTTTCTCCTCTACTTAAATATTCAAGCAAAAATCTTTCTATTAGAAAGAATAACATTCTCTGCAGAAACCAAAAATACTGTGGATTTTGCTCTGGATTTATTTTACTGCTTTCTACTCAGAATCCACGTTTATGTACATCTTCACCTCTGACCAATCCATGTGTCTTCTTTGATTGGAAGAGCAGCGAACGAGACCTCTAATCCCGGCTCATCTCGGAGGCTTCAGTGTCTGGCTGCTTAGATGAATCATGTCATTCACCCAACCCAACAAAGGCAAATTTGTTCGGCTTTGAACCATAAATGCTCACCAGCGGGTACGTGATAATGGATCACAGGGTGTACTGTAATCACAGTATAGAGCAATAGAGGAGATGAAAGGAGGCTCACATTACATCAAGGCTCCACCAAGAGGTTTCTTTATATTGCAAGGCAGATGAAAACCACAATATGGAGCAACTGAATTGCAATATGGTGTTTTGTCCATACCGTGTGTGCATCCCTGATATTGGAGGCACATTTGAGAGGAACCTCAGTAGTTTAATCTTAATGTACGAGCACAAACCAGAGGGAATCGGGTGCTCTGATTGCACACTGTTGTGAAACCCGATACGGTTTTATTAAAGTCCAGTGTCATCATCTGCACAGATGCTTGGTTATGACTGAGACTGGAAATTACTCTCTTTGAATTGCTTGGAAAATGTGCCTGTGCTCGGTGTTTTCCAGGGATAGGAGCTATGACCAGGGTTAGAATGTGTTTGCTATTAAAATAAATTCAATATTTCAGTCTTAATTGATTGTCTGCTTCCCCAGTTGCTGTTAAATGGACATGACTGATGGAATAATGTTGTGTTCATGCAAGCATCAAAATATATTTTACATCCTTTCTCCAACTTGGCCATTCTGCTGTGTCTGTTGGTATCCTTCATGGTAATGGGAATGAAATTAACATCTGGTAGAAAAATGACTGATTTTAAGTAATCAGTTAAACTGATCAGTGGTCCAGTACACCAATACAGGAGAAAGGATGTCTGGACAAGGATTGATCTCCCTGCAGATGTAACAGTGGCCTCTTGACTAATTGAGAAATCAGCAATGGTAATGGATGGATATTTTAGATCCATGGTTTCCAACTTGGGGTCCAAGCCCCTAGTAGTCCAGTCCGTAGCAGTTCAGGTTTCTGCTCTCAACTCCTCTTAACAGCTAGGTCAGAACAGCCTAGATGGTAGGCGGTTTGACCAAATTACCATCCTGCTTCTCTCAGTCCAGTGATGCGCCTCCTCTCAAACTTTCAACTGGGCAAAATGTCTGCGTGTTGTAGCGGTCAATGATCTCTCACCAAGAGGTACATTGCCCAAAAGTAGCCTCTGAGAGCCTTTTTGTAGGGCAGCGGGGGAAGCACTTCCACATACCCAAGACCCAGTATCTAATTAGACCACACCTGTAATCGTTTACACATCTGCCTGAAACATAACTGCATGCTGGGTTTTGCAGCAATCCAACATTACTATGTGGGTGATTTTTGTCATAGTATAAAATGAAATTCATATGTGGTGACCTGCTATGGGGACCCCTAATGGTAGCAGCTGAAAGAGCATTTGGGGTTTGGTCTAATGGTGATCTTGTGGTATTTGCAAGTTATTTTTAGTAGGAGTTTAGGCAGTTCCTGGTGTGCATGTGGGGGTGTACTATTATAAATGTACCATGGTACACTTTCTACGTGTGTGTAGTTTGGTATGACTTCATCACCAGTGTCGCACCACTAGAGTGGAAAATATGTCTCGTCTTGTGTAAGGAAAAGAGAAATCATTTTACTGAAACTAAGCTGTTCAGAATGAAGAATGGGTTCTGGTGTATTACCACATACAAATCCATAATGCCTCCACCCGATTCATTGTGTGGGCCTTACAATAATGCCTCCACCATTTACAGTCCACTAGAGATCAAACAGGGAGCCATTTTGAGTAACCAGTCATTAGATTTGAAGATAAATGGTCCGTGCTAATGGACACTTGCATTCTACACTCACCTGAACTCACATACAAAGTCGAGAGCATGAAGATATGAAAACTGTGTGTTGGTCAGTGTTAGAAGTACTCTAGTGCTGCAGTTCTAAGTCCATTGTGATTGGACTAGAGATGCTAGAGTTGAGACCTGAACTCACAACCTTCTGATTAGGAGTCCATTTTTGAGAGATGTGCTAAATATTGGCTACAGTGGATTTTTTTCCTTCCTCAGTTTTCATTGTGTGGGCTGCCAATTCTTCTGGGTGGACAATTGGACATCCCAGCCCACCCATAGATATGCCCCTGGTCACAAGTTAAGCTGATATTTCGAGATCAGTGTTGGTCAGCTTCACCCTGGTTGTTTCAAAATATCTCAAAAGCTCTTAACGTTCTTAATTTCCTTTTCCATACTTCTACAGAACTATTTAGAAACTGATAAAATCTCGAACCCGCTGCTGTTCCGTCTTACAAAAGAGAAAGGGAAGCGACGGAAGAGGGAAAGCATGGGAATGGGGGACAGTCTGACCGCGATTCATTCAGTCCTCTGTAAAAGCCAGTTCTCTCCATCTGTGTAGCCTAATTCAGAGAGTGAACTTCCCCTGAGACCAGCCAAACAGCATGAATGGACGACACAGAGGGGGAGAGAGTTAGGCCAGCATAGAGACTGTGGGGGAGTGATGCAATAGAAATGATAAGGGAGAAGAGTGAGAGGATTTCACACTTTGTATTCATAAAACGAACATCTTGGCTGATCAAACCCATTTCTAAAGATCTGGTTTCCTCCATGAGCTACTAAGATGATCAGTCACACTTAATCCGGTTATTCAAGAACAGTCTCTTATTAACTGTGGACCAGTCACTACACTTGGTATACACGACTCCTTTCTAACACTAGCCAGTGACCCAGAGACGATTTCTCTCCGAGATGTGCCACATTAGCTACACTGTTGTAGCTGAATGAATCCTGCTTTATTCTGTGAAGGCTGTTACATTCTGTGCTCAATGTCTTGTATACCATTCTACACTCTGCCTTTTATATATGGTTATATAAGGAGGTCGAGTCCCCCATTTTCGCTTATTCCTCTCAAGGTTTCTCTCTTATTGGTCGCAGTTTTTCCTTGTCGCTGTTGCCTCTGGTTGCTCGTTAGTGATCTAGACTCTGCTCTTGGTAATACAGCTTTATGGCAGTGCTGAAGTGCTACAGTGGTGCTTGAAAATTTGTGAACCCTTTAGAATTTCTGCATAAATATGACCTAAAACATCATCAGATTTTCACACAAGTCCTAAAAGTAGATAAAGAGAACCCAGTTAAACAAATGAGACAAAAATATTATACTTGGTCATTTATTTATTGAGGAAAATGATCCAATATTACATATTAGTGAGTGGCAAAAGTATGTGAACCTCTAGGATTAGCAAGGTGAAATTAGTCAGGTGTTTCCAATCAATGGGACGACAATCAGGTGTGAGTGGGCACCCTGTTTTATTTGAAGAAGAGGGATCTACCAAAGTCTGCTCTTCACAACACATGTTTGTGGAAGTGTATCATGGCACGAAGAAAGGAGATTTCTGAGGACCTCAGAATAGTTGTTTGATGCTCATCAGGCCTGGAAAAGGTTACAAAAACCATCTCTAAAGAGTTTTGGACTCCACCAATCCCAGTCAGACTGAATGGAGGAAATTCAAGACCATTGTATTGTTACCCTCCCCAGGAGTGGTCGACCAACAAAGATCCTCCAAGAAGCAAGGTGTGTTAATAGTTGGCGAGTAGTCACACAAAGGACCCCAGGGTAAACTTCTAAGCAACTGAAGGCCTCTCTCATATTGGCTAATGTTAATGTCATGAGTCCACCATCAGAAAGAGCACAGAACAAAAATGGTGTGCACATGGCAGGGGTTGCAAGGAAAAAGCCACTTGCTCTCCAAAAAAGAACATTGCTGCTCCGTCTGCTGCAGTTTGCTTAAAGATCACGTGGACGAGACAGAAGGGCCTATTGGAAGAATGTTTTGTGGAACGGATGAGACCAAAATAGAACTTTCTGGTTTTTTAAAGGAAAGTGTTTTATGTTTGGAGAAAGGAAAAACACTGCATTCCAGCATAAGAACCTTATCCCATCTGTGAAAACCTGGTGGTGGTAGTATCATGGTTTGGGCCTGTTTTTTTGCTGCATCTGGGCCAGGACGGCTTACCATCATTGATGGAATGAAATCTGAATTATATCAGAGAATTCTAAAGGAAAATGTCAGTCCATGAACTGAATCTCAAGAGAAGTTGGGCCATGCAGCAAGACAACGACCCTAAGCACACAAGTCGTTCTACCAAAGAATGGTTAAAGAAGAATAAAGTTAATATTTTGGAATGGCCAAGTCAAAGTCCTGACCTTAATCCAATCAAATTTTTGTGGAAGGACCTGAAGAGAGCAGTTAATGTGAGGAAACCCACCAATATCCCAGAGCTGAAGCTGTTCTGTACGGAGGAATGGGCTAAAATTCCTCCAAGCCGGTGTGCAGGACTGATCAACAGCTACAGGAAACGTTTAGTTACAGTTATTGTTGCACAGAGGGGGTCACAACAAATACTGAAAGCAAAGGTTCACATACTTTTGACAGTCACTAATATGTAATAATGGATCATTTTCTTCAATAAATAAATGACCAAGTATAATATTTTTTGTCTCATTTGTTTAACTGGGTTCTCTTTATCTACTTTTAGGATTTGTGTGAAAATCTGATGATGTTTTAGGTCATATTTATGCATAAATATAGAAAATTCTAAAGGGTTTCACAACTTTCAAGCACCACTTTAAATACATTGATCTATATAAACTTATCTGGAGGGTGCAGATTCGGTGATCTCTGACAGTGTGTTGGGGGTAAAGGGGCAGCAGTTGGCTGTGTGAAGCTGCAAGTTGATAGCACTTTGTGGAATCAGTTTCACTTCGCACTGGGTTTCTTTCAGATAGGACACTTCCAATATTCCCAGTTAGCTGGTCTAATGGGGAATAAGTGTTAAATGGATTTTGGCCTCCTGTCTGTAATTTAATGCACTAATCGGAGCACAACTGAGTTTTAATTCAAACTTCTAACCCGTTATAATGAATGATGATCCATATGCATTTATTAATTGAAAATGAAGATGAATACTTTTTACTTAAAGATGCAAAGTAGCAGCAATATAATTTAACAAAAGTAAATCAGTATCTCCATCCATAAACGTGAGGTGTGTTCAGATTCGGCAAACAGTGGTGAACGTTTGTGCAAATGTGCTTTGTGAAAAGGTAAACCTGACCTTACATTTCAACAGTAACCCTTTGTCCAGCTCCCAGTATGTTTGCGGAGGACTATCTCCTGTTTGTAAGTGTTCACAAATGTTGAGAGAACTCAAGGCTAACCGAAATCTGTTCTCCTGTGTTTACCGAATTCGAACGCACCCGTGGCCTCGACAGTAAGACAGCGATTGCAATGTTTGAAAACTCCCTAAACAGGCGGTGGTCGGGAATAAGTTACTTTTACTTCTTCATTCCAGCTCCATTAACGATTCAAACGAACATGCATTTCGAAAGAGAAAATGGTACGGCTCATAGCACGGAGCAGGACGGATTTTAACATTACCGAGATGAATCGTCTTCACTTAGTGAACCGCGGTGTTGGCGCAACTGAAGAGCAAACATGGAGCCAAATAAGGTTGGATTTACAACTAGTACAACTGATTAACTTGTTTTCGGAGTGAAGCGTTAAATGCTCCCACACTTGAGGAGTTTTTTGAGGCTGTCATCACGCTTTTAACTCTCCAGTAAGCAGTAAAGTAAAAACATCCCTAGTTAGGAGGAACTTTGCGTGATGACATCACCGGCCAATTGACTGTTAAAAGTCAATTTATAGTTACTAATAGTTGCCAAGTCATTTGGAAGTCGATTTTAGTCGATGTAGTTGATTAATCATTGCACCCTATGGTGTGGATCTGTGTCACTGTGAGAGTGTGAAAGGTCCTTGTCTTGCTATACTTGAGGACCAAATGATGATACTGGAATTATTTGCCTTAACTGCTTTTTTTACAAACATGGCAACTTTTAATTGAAAAACTAAAACGGCCTAAACATTTGCTTTAGGCTATTGAGGTTAAGGGTTAGTGGTAGGTGTAGGTGTAGTATTTAATTAGCTGGAGTACTTCTTCATTGTCAGTCATGTCAGTGGAAGTCCTCACAAGAGTAGCAAGACAAATCTGTCTGTTTGTCTTTGTCAGGTTTATATCTCACTGAGATGACCATACATTCCCACAAGGATGGAACAAACTGACTTTTTTTTTTTTTTTTTTTTAACCCTGTGGGGACATTTGCTCATCCTCATTAGGACTATTAACATTTAACAAACACTGCAACATTCTTTTGAAAACCCTACAGGACCAAACGTTTTGCTTTAGGACACTGATGTTAAGGTTAGGTATAGACATGGCATTAATACACTACAGTAATCATTGTGGCAATGGAAAATCCCAAAAACATATTTTTACCAAGAGTGTGTGTGTGTCTGTCTGTGTGTGTCAGCAAATTTAAAGTAGCCTGCTGTCATGCTGTCTTGACGTTCCATACTAAAATTGTTTGCCATACTTTTACTCCAGTGTAGGACTTCTCTACTGCCACCACCACTTTAAAAGATTAACCAATGATTTGCAGCATAAAGATCATATTAAAATGATTAGTAAATGCAAACTACGCGAAGCTGTAATGGCATAAATGAAGCTTTGTAATATGAGGACTGTATTTGCATTAGAAACTTTAGGGTAAAATCAGACATGTGCTGAGACACATCCACAACAACTTTCATCTCAATCCAAGCAATTGGGGATTAAGAGCTTTGCTCACAAGCCCAACAGTGGCTGCTTGGCAGTGCTAGGATTTTAACCCTGGTTTGGTCAGAAGATTGGTACCCTAACCAATGTGCCACCACTGTCCCATGTAATTTATAGCGGTGTAACGATACACTGCCCATGTTTCGATTTCATTCACGATACTGAGTTCACGTTTTGATTTTCCTCACCATTATCGATTTTATGCATGATAAAAGACCAACCATTTTATTTCTGTAGTGTAAACGATGCACATTAACTTGTATAACTTCTTAAACAAAAAAAACTTCAGTCCCCTGCAATTACAAGAAATGACTGGAAACACAGGTTTAAAATTCATTCATTCATTGCCTTATCCGCTTATCTTGGTCAGGGTCACGGGTGAGCCAGTGCCTAGCCGGCAGCATAGGGCGCAAGGCAGGAACAACCGTAGACAGGGCGCCAATCCATCATAGGGCACACACACTCACTCTCATACACACATTCACACACTAATGGGCATTTTGGAAACACCAATTCACCTAACATGTGTGTCTTTGGAATGTGGGAGGAAACCGGAGTACCCAGAAAAAACCAAAGCGAACACGGGAACGACATGCGAAACTCCACACAGGCGGAGCCCAGCGTTGGGATCGAACCTGAGATCTTAGAGCCGGAGGGCAACAGTGCTAACCACTGCACCATCGTGCTGCCAGGTTTAAAGTTGTAAATAAAATATTGTAGCTTCACTGTCTTAAACTGAGTGAATTTTTTCTGAAGCATAACAATTCAAAATAATGTGAACTTGTATAAAAGAAATTAGGAGTTTAAAATGCGTATTGGATGCATGATTGCGCCCTCTGGTGTTCAAAAAATGAAATTGCGTTACATGGCGTAATCCTGTCACAATCCATCGTTACACCCCAAGTGCTTTATTAATCTAATAATGGGCGATATGCCCTCAAATCAATATCACGAGTAATTGAGCATTTTACCTCGATTATGGTTAATGAACTATTTAATGAATCATTTTGGGGGGGTGTTTTTTTTTTTTTTTTGTTTGTTTTTTTTTGTTTGTTTGTTGTTTTGTTTGTTTGTCTTTTTTTTTTGCCCTCATAGTTCACTGGCAAGGATGCAAGGATGCATTTTGTACTGAAAGACCGCATATCATTGGGATTTTAAAATAACTGAAGGAAACACACAAATGAATTATTTCTGGTTATTTATTGAGTATTTCAACCAATTAGAATCCTTCGTGATTTGGTAGGATGTGGCATCGGTTATTCCTTTGCATTTTCTTGAATCTTTTTCATATTGTGTAGCATTTCTGAACACACACTGGGGAACATAAGAGAATTTAAAAAATAAATAAAAAAAGACAGAATTGTCGGTTAATGGTTTTGAATGTCGGTTTCGATTCATTTTCAGCTAATTATTAAGCCTTAATATAAACTCAGGAACATGTTCAGAAAAATGTAAAATAACTGTAAACCTGATTAACATACAAGTCTGAAAGTCATTGCTAAGGGTTAGATTATGATGTTGCTCATATTATATTGCAATAACAATTTCTCATTTCCTTGTTCATTTAAACTATTACTATAAATGTCTTAATTAGATAAGGGAGGTTGGGTCCCTTTTTGAGTCTTGGTCCTCGAAAGGTTTCTTCCATATAACGTTGAGGCAGTTTCTCCTTGCTACTGTCGCCCTGAGATTGCTCAATATGGGATTGACCTTAGATATTGGAAGATAATCAAAAATTGTAAAGCTTCTTTGAGACAATGCTCCATTGTAAAAAAGCACTTTAGAAATAAATCCGACTTTGACTTTAACTTGTGTGAGCAGATGTGTCGGTGAGCCTGCTGTCGTTGATGGTGACCTCGTGTGGCCTGGCTCTGTTTGGCGTCTCGCTTTTCGTATCCTGGAAGCTGTTCTGGGTGCCATGGCGCAACCGTTTCTTCCCCGGGAGTCTGAAGGAGCAGCAGGGCGAGCAGCAGCTGGTGCTGAACGAGGACGAGCTCCTCGAGCGCGAGTACAGCACAGATTTTGCGAAGGAAAATTTGACGCCCATGCTGGTACCGGAGTCGGCCATGAAGATCAGCCACACGTCACCAGACATCCAGCTGGAAGCAGAAACCAAGGCCAAGGAGCACTACCATGTGCACATCGCCCGGGTGCAGAGGCAGGTCACCGATCCCATCTCGTCTGTCCGGTAAGTCTTAGTGTCGCATTCGGTGAATCAGATTTATGAAACTTTAAACAAAGAGCGATTGTTTGCTGGGCTCAGCGATCATCATGGTCAGCACTGTAAGGAGGAAGATTCATGAAGCTTAGAATACCAAGCAAACGTTGCTGAGCATTCAGTCTGCTCACGCTGACGCCGCATGAGTATTATAAACTTTGGGTGAACTTTGGGTGAAAAAGCTAAGATATGCTAAAGCTCTCAGACTGGAATGAAGATTGGTGGAAAAGAGTATTATGGAGGGATTAATCCAAGTTTGAAATTTTGGGGCTCAATCGTTGCTAATGTTATATATGGCCATTATACCGTCTAATGGTGGCCTAACACCTTTGCACAGTACTGTATATCTGAATAAAACTAAGAACTTTATAAAACTGATCTTATACACACTTCTACATAAGCTTGGCCTGGGTAGCACCGTGTTGCCTCAGAGCAAGAAGGTCCTGGGTTCGATCCAGGTGGAGTGACCTCCATGTCCATGTGGGTTTACTCCAGGTACTCTGGTTCACTCAAACACGTTTCCCTCATTGTTGTTGGTTACGTGATTTGTAATGGAAAATACTGCAAAAAAACATTTTCACTAGTGGTCTCAGACTTTTGGCCTCCTGTATATAATGGGCAGATTTGTGGCTGGATAGATACGTTATCAGGCAGCTCTGTCACTTGTGTAATGACCTCAGTTTTTTGCTGATTGTTGGGAACTTGACTAACGTGTCTGCTCTGAGAACCAAGCTTTTTTTCTGTAGTCACCAGCTAGCTGCCTAGTGGCTGTCAGCTTGGGAGATGTGCTTCTGCTAGAACAGAAACATAAGGTAGGCAGAGGTACAGTAATATAAGCTAGTATTTAAAAACCTCCTGCTTCTCACTGCAGGCATAACTCCATACGAAGGCAGATGAACCTGTCGAGCCCGGAGTTCAGTCCCGCTCAGTTCCAGAGGCAGGAGTCCCTGTCGGGGCCGGGTCTGGGTCGGATCAAGCCGGAGCTGTATAAGCAGCGCTCAGTGGACACGGATGACGGGCGGCGAGCCGACAGTTGCGGTCGGCTGTACTTCATCCTCAAGTACGACTGTGACCTGGAACAGCTCATCGTGAAGATCCACAGGGCCGAGGATCTCCCCGCCAAGGACTTCACTGGAACGTCGGACCCATACGTGAAGATCTACCTGCTGCCGGAGCGCAAGACTAAGCATCAGACCAAAGTGCACCGCAAGACCCTCAACCCCGTGTTCGACGAGGTCTTTCTGTTTCCCGTGGCGTACGCAGAACTGAACGCGCGCAAGCTGCACTTCAGCGTCTACGATTTCGACCGGTTCTCGCGCCACGATCTCATCGGCCAGGTGGTCGTGGACAACTTCCTGGACCTGCCCGACTTCCCTGGGGAGACCAGACTCTGCAGAGAGATCCTCTACGTCACTGCGGTAAGCTGGTTCCTCAATCCCTCCTACAGTTTTCTCCATGTTGTGTTTGATCCTGGACGGGTCATGGAGAGCGGAAATTTCATTTGTAAACATAAACAGGATTAAGGTCACAGTTAACGTAATGGATTTAAATGTCGAGCATGTTTTGATGGTTTTCTGTATTATGACCATGAGTAGAACAGTGCTCATACTGGTCCAGGCGTTCATCTGTTTAGCGGGGGAGTTGTGTAGCTGATATTTGGAAAAAGTTATGACTTCAGGGTGCTCACACAGCTACTTTATCAGACTCTGCCTCTGACTCACAAAGGAAATCAATAGAAGGAATTTGCGCATTGATAGAAGTGCCAGGCACAATTATACAAATTCAAAGAAAGACCATGAGCAAAACTCCTGCATTTTGACAGCAGAATGAAAAATCGATGAATAATCTGATAAAACAGGAATGGATGCTCCAAGATTTTAATTTTTCTTCATCTGACTTTAAAATAACCTCAAGCGCTTCGGTGTGGCAACAGTGACAGCTGACTCCTGCATTTTGTTATTAAAATTGAATCGATACGAGTGATGGGTTTCATGCCAGGTGGCATTTTGATGTCACAATGGTGCCATTAAAGCAATATGTTGGCAATATGTTTTGCAGTTTACCTCCTGTAATTGTTAATAGCCACGGATATCAAGTTGGTCCCCTTTTGGTGCTATATCACCCCAGATTTGGGAGCATGACTGGAGGGATTCCGTTCCATTTAGCCTTGAGCAAAAATAAGGTGAGACGCTGATGTTTGGTAATAAATCCTGATTCATAGTCACCATTCCAATTCATCCCAAAGGTGTTGGAATGGAAGAGGTTAGGATTCTCTGCAGGTCAGTGAAGTTCCTCATTACAGTTGGCATGTTTGTTAGGGAGCTCACTTCATGAATGGGAGCACGTTCATGCTGAAACTGGAATGGATTTTCCCCAAACAATGTAAAAAGCACACATTTTTAGAACGTGGGTGCATGGTCTGTAAAGGCAGAATTCAACAGTTTGGACACCTACCCGTTCAGATACTAAACCTGATTGGCTACAGTCCTGAAGGACCGGAGTTCAGCACAGTTTGGCTATCCTTTGTGAATCAGGTTTAGTAGGTGTATTTGAATAGGTGCATCTTCAAACTGTGCTTGACTCGAGTCTTCCAGGATTTAGGATGGAATTCAGTTTGTGAGGTGTAAAAGCAAAAGTTACAAAATACAGGTAGTGCCTGATTTACAATGGGGATACGTCAAATCCACAAATCCATCAGAAGTTGAATTTATCGTGAATTGAGGAGTTTAGTATATACTGTGTGTATGTATGTATGTATGTATGTATGTATGTATATGTATATATGTATATGTGTGTGTGTATATATATATATATATATATATATATATATATATATATATATATATATATATATATATATATCATAGCCAATCCTACATTAAACATGCTTAATACTGTACACATCTCCTCACTACATTTCCCAGTGCTCATCATTCCCCAGTTCACACAATGCAGTGTTCCAAATAGAGCTCAGGAGAACATCATAGTGCATAGCACACCTTAAACATGCTTAAAACACTTGCTTTAAACTACAGTCAGGCAAAATCATTCATATAAATCTTAGTTTATAATTAAGTATTGAATGTCTAACGTAGTTTATTGAATATTGTATAGAAATAAAAAAAACAAACACTGTTATTGTTGCCACCACAGCTTTTCTTCACTACGTTTCCCAGCACTCATCACTCCCGCCATGTGACTCCCTACATCATGGACTGCGGAGTTTCTCATTCTGAAGTTGTGAGAGAGTATCAGACTTGCCTGATGAAAAATTCAAAATTCAGAGTACGGATTCTGCTGATTCTGTATTTTTGTATAATCGGATTCCCATCTTAGTCAAAATATCATGGAAAAACAGATGATTAATGGTCATGCTAACCCACCACCATGGACACCTAAGCAGACTCCTCTACCCCACCCCTCAAAGTCTGTCTCTGAGAAAGGAAAGGCTGGATGTGGAGTCAAGTTCCTCCCTGTATCTTTTGAAGTGTATGCTACAGGGAACATAACCTGTTCCCTCAACCTCGCCTTGCCTGGGCCACGCCAGAGGGCAGTACTTCTCTCCCTCCACCAGTTGGCTGGGGACATTGTGCCCCACTGAGGACTCAAGATCCTTAAGAGACTAAACTGACTTGTATCACCTAAGCCACCCAAGGAGGTTGGGTTCCTTTTTGAGTCTTTGTCCTCCCAAGGTTTCTTCCTTATACCGTTTAGGGCGTTTTTCCTTGCCAGTGTCGCCCTAGGTTTTCTCAATTTCGGACTGTCCCTAGATACTGGAAGCTGAAGAGCTTCTTTGAGACAATGCTCCATTACAAAAAGCACTATATAAATAAATCTTCCATATTCTGGGTTCATTCTCATTCATGTCATCTTCCAGCAAAAAAGAAGAGAACCATTTCAGCGAGTTGTATGGAGCTACTTGCTACAACCGCCCATGTCCGTGTGGGTTTACTCTGGATACTCCATTTTTCTCCTACAGGCCAAAGACCTGAATTAGGTCAGGACTGTCCAAACTTTTTTCAAAGGGGGTCAGATTGGACTGTATCATAATACCGTAGAGCTGGACTCGTTTTCCAAAAACATTTATTCCCAAATTATTCAAAGCGTTGTATTTAAACTAACAAAAAAAGACCAAAAGTACAGAACAAGTAATACTTATTGAACTGCTGAATTTAATTTTACTCCAATAACTACACCAGGATATCAAACTTACCACAATTTACCGCAGATTATTGAAATTATTGAACACTTATGCATAGCCTGTTCCACCTCCTGGGTTCATTCTCAGCATAGAGGTCTGTCATGTGCCAGCAAAAAAGAAGAGAACAATCTGTGAGGTGTATGGAGCCACTCACTACAACCTGTCTTCCCTCAGCGTAGGGGTTGTTCATACAGCAAGGAATATTGAGAGACTGCTCTGCTAGCAAATGAGTTATGGCACAATTCTGAGCCACAATTACCTTTTCCCTCGGGCCACAAATACCGCTGTGGAATGACAGCGATGACTTAACTGAAGCTCTCTGCCAGTACACAGCCAGGACTGCACCGGCAGTTAGAACGGCACGCCACGTTTGGTCCACATTACCTATGGTAGATTACGCCTAGAGTCTGAATACCATGATGAACTTTGTGGCTGGCAACAGGTGGGCCAAATTTGGTTAACAATACAATTGCCATGCCATAACTGAGCAATTACTGCCTAAACTGAGCCATATTTGGTTCAGAACTTTCTGCTATCTTGGTCTGAAATTGTGGCCAGAAGGGGAAACTAAATAGTCAAAGGCTTGGTTTGAGTTAGTCTAGACAAATGGATTAACAGTTGACAGCACTTTGGGCAGCACTCTCCATGAAAAAATTGACACTGAGGTGCATCTGACTCTACCCGCAAGATGATTGATTTGATCATTCCAGTTAATGTTTCCACTGGTGTTCCAACTAATGGTTGGATTTACACCTCTCCAGCCTATGCATGGCATTTATCTATTGTGACCTTAAGCTTATGATGATCAACCATAGAAACCCAGTTCATGAGCCTGTGATAAACTGTTCTTGTACTGAACGTGTCTCAAGACGGTTTCAAATTCATCAAAATTCAGATTCATGTTGGGTGCTTTGGTACTTGGTGGTTCTGCAGTATGAGCTTCTGTGGCTCATCAGTTGCAGCTGCTGTAAGCTGTTGATGGTTTTCAGTGTTTTTTCTTCACATGTATGGACTTTTAAAGGTGGCATTCTAGGACAGTGCCATTATGAAAGCCATTGATCTTTTTGGTATGACCCATTCTACAGTCAGTATGTTAATTACATTGTGTCTGATGTCATTTACTTGTTAACCATGAGTGTGGTTGAAACAGTTAGGTTATACGCTGACGTTTGACCATACATTTAACATGCTGTGTAACGGACTGCAAATAAAAAATCATAGATTAATTTTTAATGGGTGAGATTTCAAGCAAAGGAAATGAAAGCAAACATTTTTATTGGGCTTTAATGTGCTTTGAGATCACTGCTCAAACTAATTCCTTCCTTATTGCCATTGGTTATGATTGTGACCAAGTCACTATGGTGCCCTCAAAAGCCCTCTCCTCAAGCAATAAATGTGGAGACGATAACTTCCTGTGAAATTGATAATTGGACTGAGGTGATGCTAGTAAGTTTGAGGTTTTTTCCACCACAGTGTTGTGAACTCCCTGAACTGTGATTGTTTTCCTGATAACGAGGCTGTAATGGGACTTGTTGGTCTCATGCTTGTAAGGACAAATCCTGACAAGAAATGCTATACAGTGTAAACATTAGCAAAAGTTTATCTGCAAGTCTACTTTTAATGAGAGCTTGTTGGGTTTAGCGAATGTGACAGCTTGTCCAATTAGTGTCAGCAGTTTGTGTCTTAGTTATTCGTCCATACGGCTTTGTACTGGTGTCTATGTCTGCAGAAAGGTGCTGCTGAACCTTATTCAAAGCTTTGGGAACATGGTGTAGGGAGCAAGCGTATTTATGTGGGAATCTAAGAAAGCTGTCTTCAACTGTTAATCTGTAGCTGAGGAAAGGAAATATGGATGGCCAATGATGTTTAAAAAACACATCGGACTCGATGTGAAGGTTCCAGTAGCCTCCATTTCTATGTTTTCTTGCGTAAAAATGGTACTCTGTGTGAAAAGTCCTTAAAGCTGGAACTGTATTTAAAGCAGAATTGAATTGGGAATTAATGTTAGTGAAAGCAGTGCGAAGAGGGTTCGACTGTAATTCCGTGCAGAAGCATTCACAATCCAGTGAACACTTCAGTAAAGTGGGTAATTGGAACCAGTGCACCAGTGTGATCCTGAACATCTGTGTCAGGGTCCTTCTGCTATGAAATGCTTTATTGGCTTTTCAGATCTTACACATTTTGAAATCTAATCCGCTGTCGTATCTTATGCTGAAACATGCATAACATTGCCCTGCAATAGTGGAAAACTACAGGATGCATTTTGCGATGAGTAATACTTGTAAAGTCCCTGCAACTCTCTCCTACGCATGCCATGAAGTACTTCCAACTTCCAAGTGGTTTCCTTCTAGGGAAAATGGCCGAATCCTTCTTTAGATGAGGAACAAGGAACTTTAAAATGACTTTACTTGTTTGCATAGTTCTGCTGTGTGGGTTTCAGAGCTGTGGGTTTCCTCCGCTCTCAGGGGGTCTCTCTATGGATCCAGGGATCTGCTTCAAAGTAAATGGCTACAGAGGGGTTTTTTTCCCCCAGAACTCAGATATAGGTCAAATCTGTAGGGACATGCAGCATACGGCCAAAAGTCGCCACAGATGCAGATGCATGAATGCATAAATCATCTTCCGAAGACCTGATTATGTATTTAACACCAGATCCACCACGTGGTATCAAAAACTGGCTGTATGTATGCATATATTCAATTAACACAGAGGAAAGTTAACATCAAAAGTCAGCTTACTCTACATAATGTTATACACAATCTACAAATGAAACTATATTACCAGTTTTTTCACCTTAGGAGCTCTTTTAGGAGTTAAGATGCTTTATGAACACCTTTTATCTTTACTAGGATCTACTCTGAACTTTGAGAGGGAAATGCCCACAATTTTTCTTAGTTTTGTCACGAGAAGCTACTCTTAGCAATAAGAATCTTTAAGATATGGTCCCTGGTCAAAGAATAATGTGATTAAAATGTCTTAGTAACTATTATATGAACTTGCTCAGATCACACTCCAGGCTAACTGGCCCCCACCTGACATTGAGTGTGTTTACATGCATTTTATAATCTGATTATGGTCGAATTTCTGAAGTTATCTGATCATTCAAGTGGTCATGTATACAGCATACTCAGATCTAGAAATTAGATTAAGAAATCTGATAGAGAGAGCTGGATTTTAATCATTAATCAAATTTCTTATACCATCTATACAAGTTACCCGATTTTTACCGGATTTGGCTAGCCTAAAAAACATGGTTGCCAGGTCTGCGTATTCGTAGAGATGTTGCTTTCTTTGGGTTTATTTACATAGACCAAGTGGGGGATTCTGTCGTGGGATCTGGCAACCGTGAAATTAAACGCAGCACCCGCTAAACGGCTATCAAACACTTTGCGGGGACTGAAACGCAACAAGTACTCAAGAAAATTAAGAATTTGGTTATTTAATATTAAAAATTGAAGTTTGCGTCACATGATTCTGTGAGAATATTGGCTGGTTACAAAGTAGAAATCCAGTGATTGCCTGGGCATGTAAACCCAGAGGTTCCTTATGATCTGATTACTTTAAAGTATGTTTACTCCTGATCAGATTACTGACCAAATCTGATTTTCTGCAGTTATTGGATTATTAATTCCATGTAAACACATGCATTGGCTGTATTGGTTTTGAATAAAACCAGTAAAAGTTTGCTGGAGGATTCCATTACTAGTACTGTGAGGTAATGCAAAGGTGCTTGCAAAGGTACACTGTGATAAGGTTGTGGAAAGGCAGCAGTTTGGAGAAGGATCCAAAAAGATTTCAGACTTTAACTATCTCTCAGAGAGAGCGCATTAATAAGAAGTGTCGTCCCACCAGACTGGACGACTGAGCCAAGAAGATATCGATCAGGAAATCTACCAAGAGGCCAGTGGCAAACTTTATGGCTGAGATTGGTCAGTCTGGGAAAGGGGATACCAAATCTCACAAGCTTCACACAAAGCTGGCCTGGATGGCAGGAGAG
This sequence comes from Ancistrus triradiatus, assembly GCA_025084515.1. Taxonomy (NCBI): domain Eukaryota; kingdom Metazoa; phylum Chordata; class Actinopteri; order Siluriformes; family Loricariidae; genus Ancistrus; species Ancistrus triradiatus. The sequence goes on along the minus strand of JAJAGP010000212.1, from coordinate 554,290 downwards.
AAACACTTAATTTTGTCTCGAGCATTGACACTTTAAGCTGTAACATCAGCCTTTTGATTGGTCAGTGTCAAGAATTAATGGCCTCATTTTGCCTATTCCATTCATAAACTCTTGGCGTGTTTTTGAATGCCCAAGAAAATGGCATCAGATGTTTTCCGGCACTCATATGTAGGTCAAATCTACAGGGACATCCAGCATGGAGTCAGTGTTCACTAAAGCCCATGCATACATAAATGCATAAATCATGTTAATGTGGTACACACAGAAAAGGGATGTAAGGAACTGGATGCAATGAGCAGGTATGAAGCAGAATGATGCAGTCAACACTGATTCAAAGTACGTTGCGCCCCACTTTCTGTTCATTCTCAGTGGGTACAAACGAAAATCCTGCACCCTCAATCATGGCAAATGGTACAAACCTGAACCTTTCTCAAACGTATGCAAGTAAGGAGTAAATTTCACTGGCCAGATTTCTGAATGTGGTGTCAGGTTAAGCTGTACAGTCTGCGTCTCTAATCAAAGATTCAGGTGAGATCACTGAGCTGTATGCAAATCTGCTGTTTAGTCGGTCATGTTTGTTTAATCTGGGCCACCTATAAATAAAATACAAACGCGTTAATGTGTGTAAAGGTCAATCCATTTTGCTCAGCTGGAGTGAAGAAGAGACGGATATTGAAGGAAGAGTAAAAGGTCAATCAGGATGATTTACTGCTGCTGAAAGAGCCGTCAGAGCAGCTCACCCCAGCTGGAGAGACATTTTCCCGCCTTGAGAAAAGAGATGGCATTTCTGCAGGAACTTCAATGATGTCATTTTACAAAGACAGAGAAAATTAATCTCTTTGGTGACAACATGGGCGTTTTTTCTAATCCTGTCCCCCTTAAAGTTTGAGGGGGGTGACATGCCCCGATAATTCATCTTACAGAATCTTTGTAACTTTTTTACATCCACTGTTTTGTAACAGTGTGATGTTTTTTCCTGCCTGTCATCTTTGGAAGAAATGATTATTAAGGTTTTTTTTTTTGTTTTTTTTTTAAATCATTTAATTTTTAACAATTATGGGTCTAGATGGGATTAGTGCACTGTGTACATATAGCACTTTGGGTAGACTTGCACTGGTGTGACTCTGAGCTTGGTTTTTCCGGCACACATTCGTACGTCATGGAAAATGCAGTGCGTAGCTCCAGTTTTCAAACATTTAAAAGCAAACCAAATTGAAATCTGTAATGTGAGCGATTCCTGGCTTGAATATAATTTAGATTTAAGTTATACCTATAGTAAATACAGTGGTACCTCGGTTCTCGACAACATCAGAACTCGTCTAATTCTTTTCTTTACGCATTTTGAAAGATTTGTCTTGGTTCTCGACGTTTACTTGGTACTCAGTGCACTTGCTTAAACTAGACTTGATTCGAAACTCGATTCACGATTCAGTACACAGTGATTCAGATTCGCAATAGCTTTTGCTCAGTGAAGATCTTCACCTGTTTATCGTGCTTTTTCTTTTTTAGATCTACGCTACTGTATTCTTAGTGAAATAATAAGTCTCCATGGGTAATAAAAAGGTTAGTTTAAAAGAGCCAACTGAAAGGAAAACAGAAATTTAATCATACAGAAAACATTCAAGCTGCAGTTCACCAATAGAGTAAGTGTTTTGCTTTTACATTTCACTTTCAATCCATTGCTCACCAAATTACATGAGATTTTTCAACTCTTTATTATAAAATAAGCTTTGTGTTAATGAGCTTGGCCAACTGTAGGTTGTGTATACAAGTGTCCATGTAAACTTATGATGGATTTGACTGAACAGATCCCCATCGTAAGTCAGGGAGCACCTGTACAATACAACTCCATTAATGCATGTAATGCCTTATATAATGTGGATTTTATTGGGGTCTGGCATACTTTATGGGAAAAATGTACCCATAAGGTACCACTATGTATTTACATATTCATAGGATGACATTTGGGTGTGGTGAAAAACCAATTCTTGGCATTTCTTGGGTAGCATATGTAATGTTTTATTTAACATACCACTACTCGTGGTGTGAACAGAACAGAAATGCTCCACTGGGTGACGATACATTTGTGACTTTTTGTTTGAGATTTAATGTTCTGAGGACTGAAACTGGTCCTGGAAGAAGAAGAGCTCAGAGTCCTTGGCTCCGGGCTTATCCCTGGAGAACACAAGGGGCAGGTGTAAGCATGCCCTGGATGGCACGTCGGTCCATTGCAGAGTTGAACATGTCACTTTTGCAGCATGGTGGGGGTGTAATCCCTTGACCAGCCTCTCCTCTGTCAGACAATGCCAGTCATGTCTGTGATGCCCAACCTGGCTTGAAGGCACGCCCAGGTACTCGAATGCCAATGTTGTATATTTTTACTGAATTTAGTAAGTTGGCGCTGTGTATTAATTATTAACCTGACTGTACTGCATTTTTGTTTGGAACGGCTGATCACACGTGAGTAATAATGAAATCAAAATATCAGTGATGGCCAGTTAGCTGTCTTGGGTTAATGTGAATTATTATTATTATTATTATTATTCGACTCATATTAGTGGAGTCGCTGTCAAGGGATTGTGTTTCTAGGGTCATTTTAGTTTGTCTTTAATCAGTGTTTGATTTAATTTGAACAGAGAGCAGCACACTTATTTATCACTATTGCCTGTTTGCTCCGCCGTCCCCTTGTTTGATTGGTGGCGACACACCTTGCACTCTTCTGAAAGCCCGTGACCACTCATGTTCTGCTCTTTGAAGCAGCATAAACCAGGATTTACGTCACCTTAACAGGTTTGTGATTTTTAATTGAGTATTTTGGGCTGAAGAGCACTTTATGAGACTGCTTGTAAAGCACTGGAGAGGTTGTAGGCACTCTGGAGGGACTTGTGAGTTGAGCTAATCAGCAGAGATGGACTGCCTGCACTCTCTCTCAGCCATATTGAACTTCTGCACGAGCGTGCTGTAATCTTATTGATGGTGCACGAGTGACCATAATTTCACCACTGACTTGATTTAAGTGCTTATGAGAATGGAGGCGACTGTTATCCTATATTCTACAGGCGGAAGAGAGTTATCCAATTAGCCAGGCTGAGAGCACCGCTGGATAGGCGAGGTCCGTCCCTTAATGCTCCGCTCGCTCCGAGGCTGAGAGCGAGACCCATTTGCACGTGGTTAAAAATCTGAAGTGCGGAACCAAACCCAAAGAGCAAGGGCCAGGACGTGTTTTTCATTAAAACGTTGTTTTGCTTTCCCGCGGCGTTGTTAACACGCCATCAAAGATCGATCCGCATGAATTATTAAATTGATCGTTGCCACTTAAACAGAGCACAAACTATGAGCCAAGCTTTCTTCACGTTCCCTGTGCAGCCATTTATCATTGTAACTAAGCAGATATCTGAAAATGGATTTGGTCCTATATTTTTTTATTAGCTCAAAGAGGTGACTTTTTCCAGCAACAATTGGGATTGCGTGTAGGTGTGTTGTCTCTGGACATTAATTATAGAGAATATAAAACAGATACTTCCTTGTAACAAGTTGCCACAGCTATTGTAGTGGAGTTATTAATTGTAGTGGAGAGCTGGTTAGAAACCAGCTTGGAGGACAACAACCTTGTCAAGTTGTTCTTCCATCATCAGCTCCAGCCCAACCGAACTCTCTCCCTCCACCAGGACTTTCCCACCTAAAGTGACTCTGTGTATCGGACTAAATAATGCTGATATTCATATTTTCACATTGTTCTATTCAATATTTCTCTTCATTATTGGCTTACTATAGCTTTTATTCTCCATTTTATTATACTCTCCATAATATTTCATTGTTTCTGAAATATTAGTCTACCTCTTGTTTTATTTTAATGATTGTATTTTTAAATATGTTCTCTCTCAAGATTTTAGTTTGTTTATTTAAACTATTACTATGAACTTATTAATTACATAACCGGGTTAATTCTTACATACTGTATAACATCCAAGTTGCCCAAAGAGGATGGGTCTCTTGAGTCTTGTTCCTCCCAAGGTTCCTCCCAATGTTTAGGCAGTTTTTCCTTGCCACTGTCGCCCTAGGCTTGCTCAATTGGGGATTGGCTTTAGATAATAGATGAAGATAAATTGTAAAGCTGCTTTAAGACAATGCTCCACTGTAAAATGCGCCGCAGAAATGAATCCGACTTGACATGTTCTTACCATCCCAACCCAAATCTCAGAGGTTCGAATGTTTCAGAGGTTCCATAATTTCCCAGTATGACGAGCTTAAACTGAACAAAAAGAGGTGGGATGTCACCCAGTACTTCCAATGATTCTGGAGGCCCTGGCACCTGTGTGCAGCGCCCAGCAATACAAAATGCCATGACCAAACCCAAAAAGGGCATCTACAAAACATGGCAGATTATATGGAAGAAACTCAGGCTGAGATGGTTGGCCCAGTCTCCCAAATTCAGAGATAGTTTCTTTTCATCATTGGATAACATCCTCCCAAGGAGGATGGGTCCCTTTTAGAACCTTGGTCCTCCCAAGGTTTCTTCCCTTACACTGTTTAGGGAGTTTTTCCTTGCCACTGTCGCCCTAGGCTTGCTCAATTTGGGCTTGGCTTTAGATAATAGAAGATGATAAATTGTAAAGCTGCTTTGAGACAATGCTCCATTTGTAAAGTGCGCTGTAGAAATGAATCTGACTTGACATGTTCTTACCATTCCTACCCAAATCTCAGAGGTTCCAATGTTTCAGAGGTTCCTTATTTTCCAAATTTGACCAGCTTAAACTGAACAAAAAGAGGTGGGATGTCACCCAGTACTTCCAATGATTCTGGAGGCCCTGGAACCTGTGTGCAGCGCCCAGCAATACAAAATGCCATGACCAAAACCAAAAAGGGCATCTACAAAATATGGCAGATTTTATGGAAGAAACTCAGGCTGAGATGGTTGGTCCAATCTCCCAAATTCAGAGATATTTTCTTTTCATCATTGGATAACATTCTCCCAAGGAGGATGGGTTCCTTTTAGAGCCTTGGTCCTCCCAAGGTTTTTTCCCTTATACTGTTTAGGGAGTTTTTCCTTGCCACTGTTGCCCTAGGCTTGCTCAATTTGGGCTTGGCCATAGATATTAGAAGATAATCTATAATTGTAAAGTTGCTTTGAGACAGTGCTCCATTTTTAAAAGTGCTATAGAAATAAATCTGACTTAACTTGTGTGGCTTTGCTTCAGAATTATACTCAAATGTGGTGCTTCTTCACTTCAGCTCTTAATATAGATATTTAACTCCCTTCAGGCTGACTCTTTTACTTTGGGTCTGGCTTTAAACATCGTTTTCTCCCTTTGTAATCTCTTGTGGTTTCACTTCTTAACCGTTATAACCTAACATTCCCTGACAGCTTTTTCCCTTTCCAACTGCTCCCCTACTTTTGGTCCTTTAAACTGTCTTTGGACTTTCAGCTTCACTTTTTCTCTCTCTGTCATCTTGTCTCTGCCTTCTGCTTTCTTCGCTTCTTTACACTTTAGGATGCATTAATATTCATGACTTTCTTTCCTAACCCTTACATTTTCAGATGCACATGAGCCAAACTGTTTACATAAAGCATGGCAAACAGACCGATACTGCACTTCGGCTTGCTTAAAAGATTTGCTCGCCAGCTTAAATAAATCGACAGCCAGCTGCTGCCTGTTAAAACGAAGTGCCACTCATGAACACCACCTGCCCACACTGTGGCTTATAAGCTATGTATTTCATGCGGACGTCATTACAGACCATGCAGGCCACCCCTTCCGCCCTCTGGTGGTGGTTGGAGATGCTGCTGGTGCTCTGACACTTAAGAGCATGTTTTCAACGCTATTCTTAAATTACCATAACTTTCAGTGTGAACATTACAAAATGTATTGCCTCAATTACCCTAACCCATCACAACAATCCAAGCAGGTGAAAATGCAGGGCCTAGATTCAGGACCTCACAGTATCAGGGAGCCACCACTATCCAAGTTGCCAAATCAGCCATGCTGTATTTTCTGACTAGCTTTTGTCACATCTGAAATTCAGTCCAATAAATTATTTCCAGCTTTCAAAGCTTGTTATGGATTCCTCAAGCCATCCATCTAGAACTGGGGTGGTTCAGTGGTTAAGGCTTTGGACTACTAATTGAAAGGCTGAGAAATCATATCCCAGCGCCACCAAGCTGCCACTGTTGGGTCCTTGAGAAGGATTGATGTAATAAATGTGATACAGGCATCTGGATAAAGGCATCTGCTAAATAATGTAAGTGTATTAGGGCGCCTACTGTAAATGCACCTCATGGTTCTGTGCGGGTGCCAGATCATTTAACGTAATGGCCCATGTAGGATGGAACTGCCTTATCTTCTGAGTCCTTGAAGCTCTCCACTAGTGTTGAGGTCAAGACCAGGAGTAGCCGAGACAGAGAGGAGATTAAGATTCGTTTCACCATACAAGAATAAAAAGAAGAATTGTGCAAGTTTTCCCTACTTAGAAAGATGAGAGAGGTCTGTAATTTTCATCCTAGCTACACTTCAACTATGAGAGACAAAATGAAAAAAATAATCCAGGAAATCCCATTGTAGGATTTTTAAGAGTTTTTAATTGTAAATGATGGTCGAAAATAAGTATCTGGTCAGTAACAAAAGTTTCAACTCAATATTTTTGTCACATAACCTTTGTTATCAAAGGTCAAACGTTTCCATGTAAGTCTTCACCAGGTTGGCACACACAACTGTAGCTGGTATTTTGGCCCATTCCTCCATGCAGATCTCCTCTAGAAGGCAGTGATGTTTTGGGGGCAACACAGACTTTCCAACTCCCTCTACAATTGTCTATGGGGTTGAGGTTTGGAGACTGGCTAGGCCACTCCAGGACCTTGAAATGCTTTTTACGGAGCTACTCCTTCGTTGCCCGAGTGGTGTGGTTTGGGATCATTGTCATGCTGGAAGACCCAGCCACGTTCCATCTTCAATGCTCTCACTGATGGAAGGAGGTTTTGGCTTAAAAATCTCACCATACATGGCCCCGTTCAATTCTTCCCTTAACAACGGATCAGACTTGTCTGTCCCCTTTGCAGAAAACAGCCCCAAATCATGATTGTTCCCACACCATGCTTCACAGAGGTATGGTGTGTTTCTTGGGATGCAACTCAGCATTCTTCTTCCTCCAAACACGACGAGTTGAGTTTTTACCACAGAAAGTTCTATATTGATTTCATCTGACCACATGATATTCCCCAAATCCTCTTCTGGATCATCCATATGCTCTTTGGAATGTATTTTTCCTACAGATAACAAGGTCAAACAGGTGTCATTATACAGGTAACGACTGGAGGACAGAAAGAGCTTCTTAAAGAGATACAGGTCTGTGAGAGCCAGAAATGTTGCTTGTTTGTGGGTGACCAAATCAAATACTTATTTTCCACCATTGATTTACAGTTAAATTCTTTAAAAATCCTGCAATGTGGATTTTTTCCTCATTTTGTCTCTCATAGTTGAGTGTAGGCTATGATGAAATGACAGACCTCTCTCATCTTTAGTAGAAGAACTTGCACAATCAGTGGCTGGACTAAATACTTTTTTGCCCCCACCTGTGTATGTGTGAATGTTTAATGACTAAAGACTATGACACATATAATTTTAGACCTCATTATATATATATATATATAGGAGAGCAGAGAGAGAGAGGAGAGAGGCGAGAGAGAGAGACAGAGAGAGACAGTGCCCTCGCGTGTCAGAGATAGAACATAGAGAGACAGACATAAGAGAGAGTTAGCCCTATATAACTATACACACACAGTGGGGAGGCAAAAAAAGTATTTAGGACAGCCACTGATTGTGGCAAGTTCTCCTACTTAGAAAGATGAGAGAGGTCTGTCATTTTCATCATAGCTACACTTCAAAACTATGAGAGACAAAAATGAGGAAAAAAAATCCAGGAAATCACATTGGTAGGATTTTTAAAGAATTTAATTTGTAAATCATGGTGGAAAATAAGTATTTGGTTACCCCACAAACAAGCCAGATATTTGACTCTCACAGACCTGTAAACACCTTTTAAGAAGCTTTTTCTGTCCCTCCACTCGTTACCTGTAATTAATGGCCTACCTGTTTTGACCTTGTTATCTGTATAAAAGACCACCTGTCACAGCCTCAAACATCAGACTCCAAAACTCAACATGGTCAAGACCAAAGAGCTGTGTAAAGGGACACCAGGAAGAAATTGTAGACCTGCACCAGGCTGGGAAGAGTGAATCTACAATAGGCAAGCAGGTTGGTGTGACATAATATCAACTGGTGGGAGCCAATTGTAAGACATACAAGGACCATTGATAATCTCCTCAATCTGGGGCCCCACGCAAGATCTCATCCTGTGGGGGTCAAAATGATCATGAGGGAACGGTGAGCAAAAAAAATCCTAGAACTACATGGAGGGACCTGATGAATAGACCTGCAGAGAGCTGGGACCAAAGTAACAACGGTAACACCTACGCTGAGAGGGACTCGGATCCTGCAGTGCTAGGCGTGTCCCCCTTAAGCCTTAAGCCAGTACATGTCCAGGCCCGTCTGAAGTTTGCCAGAGAAGCATATGGGATGATCCAGAAGAGGATTGGGAAAATATCACATGTGGTCAGATGAAACCAAAATGAACTTTTTGGTAAAAACTCAACTAGTCGTGTTTGGAGGAAGAAGAATGCTGAGTTGCATCCTAAAAACAACCATACCTAAAATGAAGCATGGTGGTGGAAACATCATCAAACATCATCAACCCAAAACCCCATAGAAAATTTGTGGAGGGGGAGTTGAAAGTCCGTGTTGCCCCAAACCATCACTGCTGTAGAGGAGATCTGCATGGAGGAATGGGCCAAAATACCAGCTACAGTGTGTGCCAACCCTGGTTGAAGGACCCCCCCCCCAACCCCCCCCTTACAGGAAAACGTTTGACCTCTGTCATTGCCAGCAAATGTTATGTTACAAAGTATTAAGTTGAACTTTTGGTATTGACCAAATCTTATTTCCACCATAATTTACAATTAAATTCTTTAAAAATCCTACTATATGATTTTCTGGATTGTTTTTTTTCTCATTTTGTCTCTCATAGTTGAAGTGTACCTATGATGAATTACAGACCTCTCTCATCTTTCTAAGGTAGGAGGGACTTGCACAATCAGTGGCTGACTATACTACTTTTTTGCCCCATTGTATAGTCTAAAATTATTATATTATAGTCTGTAAACTTTGGAGGCAAAGTGATGATTCTGTTTCTTTTTCTTCTCTCAAAACTTAATCAGAATCACCACAAACTGAATGAAAAGAGCAGTTACCTGTTTTTTTTCCCCTGTTAACAAAACAGAGTGTAGATTTTATTTTTAGGCAGAGAAAGGACTGATTTATTCTGTTTGATGGATTGGTGATATTCATAAACTGAAAAAAAAGTTTCAGTTTCATAATTAACGTCACATCAGACAGAACACACTGGACTCGGCTGGTCTCCGCAACATTTTCCAGTCCATCTTACCCCGAGATGGGACCTAGACCACTCGTTTATGGTCTGGAGACTAAGGCCGGACTTGAGTACTACACACTGCTCTCCACATAAGTGTTTTTTGCAGTGACTGACTGTATCACTATTGGCTCCTGTTTCAATGGACCCCGTGGACTAGAAAAAAAGTTTTGGATTCCCAGTTGCCCTTTGGGGGGTGGTCCAGTTGTGTCACAGTGGTTAAGGTTCTGGACTACTAACCCAGAAGGTGTGAAGTACAAATCACTGTTACCTTGAGCAAGATCTATAACCTTCAAGCACTCTAAACTGTCAAGTTAAGAACTGTGGAGAAGAGCCATCTGCTAAAACTCTGTCACTGCAAACATTATTAAATTTAGAATTTTTAACATGTTAACAGTTCTTTAAGCAAGAGTGAAAGAATAAAAGGTAGTGCATCTGGTATCTGCCTCTGGTCCCAGCAATCTCTTCCCCCCTATTGGGTGGTAATGAGTGCTGTTCTCAGCCTTGCAGGAACAGGGGGTTCTAAATGAGTGTCTCTCTGCTGCGAAGACTTGGTGACCTTTCACTACTGAGATGATGATAATGAAATAATCCTGCTGCGACACAGACCTGAGGGTCCTGAAGGCACCATGAAACCTTCCTGAACCCCCTCTAACGGTGCTTATTTACCTTATGAACACCCCTTGAAGCTAGGAAGGGAAGTAGGCAAACCACCAAGTCCCGGGTGGTTCAGGCAGGCAACCGGATCCTCAGAAGCTGGCATTTTGCATTTGATATTTGCACCGGAAACATTTGATCCAATTGCTGAACCTTAAGAGATTCACGTTCTCGCAAACGTTTAATGTCCTTACCTGAAGGTCTCAGACGGTGCCTCCATGACTACCAGCTTTCCATATATATCTGCATTAAGATGGTTTCAGACTGATTAGGGCTTTTGGCTAAGTGTTCATGGTCTAGGCTATTATATGCACTCAGCTTTTATCTTCATCAGGTCTGATCCAGCACTGGAGCGTTCTCCATTAATGTAGGTTCACTGGTGATTAATTGGAGGGCTCATGGGCGTTCTGGTGGCTGTGGTGGTTGGGTGAGGCCTGGCCTGCCCCATGTGTTACATTATAAAGCCATTTGGGCTTGGCAAACAGTGATGTACAGCCAGAGTGTGGTATGATAATCTCATCCTGTAACACTCACCGATAAATGGACTAGAGAATAATGTAAGGTAGAAAGGGCTAAAGGTTGAGGAGACGGTTGCAAGTGTCACAAGGCCTGGCTTAATCTCCCTGTCCCTTGTCAATTTGTTGTCCTTTTGCTGGCTAGCCAGGGTCCCAAATTTAGTGCCTTTTCTTGGCAGTACCCAACGGAGTTAATCCATTTGATGAACTTCTTCCAGCCAGTCTCTGAAGGTATTGCTATTAATATATTCTTTCAGAATCTGGTCAAGAGCTGACCATACAGATATGAAACCTACAGACACTGAACAACGAGGCTCTGCTGTTGGGGTGTGGCTAATTTTTTGGTCCACAGCTGATCCCTGGAGAGAGACTTGAGCTGCATCTGTGCATGTACAAGACAAATCAAAATTGTACTTTGGGTGCTTTCGGCACAGAGGAACTCTTTCACTGTTTTTAGAACTGTTCTATAAATGTAATATAAAAATGTATACAATATATGAACAGTTCCAGGCATTTACAAAAGTGTATAAATATTGCACAGAAAAACTGACATGATCACCCCCCCCCCCCCCCCCCACACACACACACACCCACCCATGTGTTCAAAAACGGAATTAAAATGCTACTGTTCATTTGTGCTGTAGAAATCATCAATGAAATTAAACATTACATTTTAAAACCTGTGATGATGGGGGCTGTGTGACGTCACAGGTAATGAAATGTAATGTTTACAGTGGGGCAAAAAAGTATTTAGTCAGCCACTGATTGTGCAAGGTCTAATTACAAAGATGAGAGAGGTCTGTAATTTTCATCATAGCTACACTTCAACTATGAGAGACAAAATGAGAAAAAAATCCAGGAAATCACACTGTAGAATTTTTAAAGTACTTAATTGTAAATCATGGTGGAAAATAAGTATTTGGTCATCCACAAACAAGCAAGACTTCTGGCTCTCACAGACCTGTAACTTCTTCTTTAAGAAGCTCTTCTGTCCTCCACTCGTTACCTGTATTAATGGCACCTGTTTGACCTCGTTATCTGTATAAAAGACACCGTCCACAGCCTCAAACAGTCAAGACCTCCAAACTCAACCATGGCCAAGACCAAGAGCTGTCGAAGGACACCAGGACAAAATTGTAGACCTTGCAGCAGGCTGGGAAGAGTGAATCTAACAATAGGCAAGTCAGGTTGGTGTGTGAATAAATCAGCTTTGGTGGGAGCATTGTAAGAAAAATGGAAGAAATACAACAAGTCCATTGATAATCTCCCTCGATCTGGGGCTCCACGCAAGATCTCATCCCGTGGGGTCAAAATGATCATGAGACTGGTGAGCAAAAAATCCCAGAACTACACGGTCACATGCCAGTACATGTCCAGGGCAGTCTGAAGTTTGCCGAGAGAGCATATGGATGATCCAGAAGAGGATTGGGAGAATACATGTGGTCAAATGAAACCAAAATAGAACTTTTTGGGGAAAAACTCAACTCGTGTTTTTGGAGGAAGGAGAATGCTGAGCTGCATCCCAAGAACACCACGCCTACTGTGGAAGCATGGTGGTGGAAACATCATGCCTTTGGGGGGCTGTTTTTCTGCAAAGGGGACAGGGCGGACTGATAGGTTTGTTAAGGGAAGAATGAACGGGGCCATGTATCACTCACTCATGCAATGTAAAAAAAGCATTTCATTCAGGTCCGTGGAGTTATCCTAGCCAGTCTCTAGACCTCAACCCCATAAATTTTGTGGATGGAGTTAAAAGTCCATGTTTGCCCAGTGACAGCCCCACAAATCACTGCTCTAGAGGAAGATCTGCATGGAGGAATGGGCCAAAATACCAGCTACAGTGTGTGCCAACCTGGTGCAGACTTTCAGGAAAAGGTTTGACCTCTGTCATTGCCAACAAAGGTTAATGTTACAAAATATTGATTGACCGAATACTTATTTTCCATCATAATTTACAATTAAACTCTTTAAAAATCCTACAATGTTGATTTCCTGGAATTTTTTTCCTCATTTTGGTCTCATAGTTGAAGTGTACCTATGATGACAATTACAGACCTCTCTCATCTTTCTAAGTAGGAGAACTGCACAATCAGTGACTGACTAAATCCTTTTTTGCCCCCACTGAACATTGTAAAACTGGAAGCAGCAGCACATGATGATTTCTACAGAAACAAAACCAGCACAAACGAACAATAGTATTTTAAGAGTCTACAGAGAGCTGTCCAATTAATTTTCCTTATTTTGAGTTGTCTAAGCGAAATTCACACCAGCTTACAATCAGCATCACACAGCGTTCCTCCTGACAGTGCGAATGCAAACCAAAGGAGGCCTTGGAACCAATTTAGTTCTTGATCAAGCTCCGCGGGAGGCAGTTCCTCCCAAATTAGTCCCTACAACTATAGCCTGATAGCAGGAATCTCTCGTTAGAACAGCACAGGTGTAAAAGCCTGTCACTGAAGGAGCTGCCAGTGGTACATCCGTCTCTTGTGTGTCTTTGTTGTTAATGGAACAGATGATGCTTGAGATGTAGGTGAGATGTTTCAGATCTGTGGTTCAGCTGCTGCTTTGTCACGCTGAGGTTTAGCTGCAAGATCAGGCAGAATGCCAAAACCTTCATTCATTATATTCAGAATGGTTTATTCTGAAATGTTCCTTTCAGCTGCTACTGCAGGACAGAATTCACCAGCAGCGTTTTCATAGATCTGAAAACAAGAGCTCTTTATGTAGACTTGTTCCCAGACAGAATACACACAAGATCTCACCATAATTCGATTAAATCATCTTCATGGTCACTCTTGAGTCTCTGCCCTTTTTCCTCTGAGTTATTCGTCCTCAGAAGACTGAACAACGCCCACATCCTTTTCAGGCGTCAGGAACAAATGGAGATATTTATGAATATGAACAAACTCTTGACAAAGGAAACACCAAGACAGATAAGGAAATAAAGGTGAATTATAAAAGTCAGTGGAACGTGACACTGTCCTATCTGAGACAACCTCTGGAAAAGTAGCTGCTGGTGGTCTTGATGATCCAGGATGATATGGTGTTGGAGGTTCAGCACCTGCTATGGAACAAACACGTTAAGATGAGTTTCAGTCACTTGCACAACCAATAAGGAGGCATAGGTGGGGATCCCTCTCAAAGTATGGAGGGGTTAACTGTCCCCGAAAATAATTCCTGCTCACAGAATCCTTGATTGTTTTTAGCATGTGACGCATTTTTTCCTGGCTGTTAGATTTGGCTGAAATTCGGTTCTCGGTGCATTTTTGACTAGAAAACTTCTTGATTCTCGTCTGTTTGCACGATACTCTGCACACTTATTTAGACTTGTAACTTTAAACCAACTGAAATTTGATTCGTGATTCACGATTCAGTACACAGTGATTCAGATTCACAATAGTCCTTGTTCAGTGAAGATCTCTGCTGTGTTTACTGCACATTCAGCTACTTCCTTCACACTATGGCCTTTGGCACTCCCAAATGCAACCAGCACTTTTTGCCATCTGTTTTGCAATCCATTTTCCATACATCGAATGAGACGGTCACTGCACTGTACCACCTCTTCTAAATCTATGATTCCCGTCGCACACCCCTCAGGTATTTATAGCCCGATCATCCTTGTGCAGCACCATGTGCAGGAGCCTGAAGTTTCTACCTCCGTAAACACCGGTGACTAACTTTTGTCCCGGGGAGTGTAGGTGGAGGTTTGTGATGGTTTTGTGATTAACCAGCAGTTGTGATGAGTGGGAGAGCTGTATCCAATGCTGGACAGTCATTGACATCTGCTTAAACAGCTGCTTGGTTCCTGGCTACAATTTACTTTGCAATAAAGCAGCTAAAGGGGTCTAAAATAAATCTCCAAATCTAGCGATAAAGGTGCTAATACTGCTTGGGGTTCTTTCCTCAAACGTTTGAGGTTGAATTTCCCAGAAAATGGAAAATCATATGTATAATATGGCTATTGAATGATTATAGGCTGTTATTTTAGATAAAATATCCTTTTTTTGTTAAAATTATACAATACATATTGTAATTTCGTAGTGAAATTGTCCCAAATTTGGCCTTCTGGCAAAGCAAACACGTGTCACTCAGTGATGTCGTCCCGTTGACCTACCAACTAAAGCCTCAGACTGCTGTTGTGGCTCCTCGTTTGTTCTACCCAGCTCAGAATCTGGACAACATCTGGTCATGGGCAGTAAACAGGACTGTGGTAGCCTAGCGGTTGAGGTACTGGACTCTGGACCAGAAGGTCCTGGGTTCAAATCCCACTTCTGCCAAGCTGCTACTGTTGGGTCCTTGAGCAAGGTCCTTAACCCACAATTGCTTCGATTGTAAGACTGTATAACTTGTAAGTTACTCTGGGTAAGAGCGTCTACTAAATGCTATATATGTAAACAGTACAGGTACACTGGTTTCCGCCCACATTCCAAAGACATGCTTTAGGTTAACTGACTTCTAAATTTGCCCCAGTAGGAGTTGGTTTCCACGTCACGTATATAGCCATCATTGCTGACATTGTTAATAAATAAATAATTGAAAGCAAGCAAATGTAATTTTGTTCATGCATTATGATTTATTTTTAGCTGGACGTCCCATTGTTTTACCTACCTTTAGCGTTATGGGTCTTGTTTAGACTGTAAGCTTGTGCTACGTGAATATTGCGTACATATGTTATTTCTGTGAACGAACCCTTACATTTGCATAACTGGAAAAAAAAAACCCTGTATCTGTGTTGCTATCACATGTTCTTGTGAATAATGTGCTATTTTGGGCAAGGCGTTAATTAATTAGAAAGCGCCGCTCCTCCTGTGAGCGAGAAACTGAAAACTAGAGCATGTGGAGAGGGCAGGATTCCCCGATGGGGGGTGGTGGTGGGGTGGGGGGTCTCTAAAATGCTCCACACAGCCAACTGTTCATTGTAACTGAATCCTATCCAGTGCCTGTGGGGCGTCAGGAGCTCAGATGTGCAGTTCCAAACAGCTGTGAGCTGCTTGTTTCCCCAGTCACTTCATCTGGCTGGATTCAACACCTTGAGATGAAAGTGAGAGTGCTGTTCCTTATCGGCACTGATAATGAGCTCAGAGCTTGTCTGATGGGAGACTTTCCTGATCGGGAAGTTCTGGAGATCATCAGGGCTGAAGGTAGAGCTTATGAACACTGAACTGTCATGATTTGAAAATGTAGGAGCATATCTGACACAAAATTAGTGACTATTTTCCATCTATTGCTATGAGCCTGGTTCTTCTCAAGACTTCTTTATGCGGGTCCGATTTTCCTGTCCAATATTGCTCTGGTTGCTCATTTGGGGACAAGATTCTGATCTTTGCAACAGTATTGTAAAGCAGTTGTAGTACTCGAATTTGGTCTCGTTCTCAATCTCATCTGGACTCTTTTCTCGGGGTAAGATGGACTCGGAACTTGTTGTTATTGAATATCAACAATCCATTCAAATAGAATAAATCAGTCCTTCTAAGAAATGAAGAACAAATTCATTAAAAATAAGTATTTTTGAATTAACTGAACATATAGCTATGAGCTATAATTACCTTATCTGCAGTGTGGCTGACCTTTTAAATATCGGTGGATGTACATTTACTCCATGAGAAAAACCAAAAGAAACTGTGCCTGTAGTGAATATGTGGTGTCCTGTAGTTCTGCTCAGCAATCCAGGAGTAAGATTGAGTTTTTACCCCTGTGATTTTAGTGGGACACAGCAATATTTTACTGGGGCACATGTCCCAGTAAATTGGGTCTGATGACGCCCCTGGCACATACTATTGTACTTAATAGCAAACCTTCAATGGTCATCGAAAATTTGATCCAAACCGTCCTCATGACAGCTGTAGCAACTGCAAAGCGCTGGAAAAATGCAAATATGTGAACACAATATTACGTGCACTCACATTTTAAAGCTTTGAAGTTATTGTCAGGCTTATGGATGAATTGACAGACAGTTCAATATCTCCAGACGAGAGGTCAGGCTGTGATACAAAGGCACTTTATTCTTTGATCAAATGCAAGCCAAATGAATAGGCATTGATGGAATGGTTCTCTCAAAGTGGCCCCTGCCTGTGAAGTTCAGTTTGGGATTGGCACAGTCATGCATGGAAAAGAGCTATTTTAAAATCTACACCTAAAAGCTGGTCTAACAGTAAGTGATAAAGTGGCCATTAAGTGTATAAAGTGGATAAAAAAATCCAGCAACACTGGTGTTCCCGTTACATTCATACATCACCACATCAGGTTTAAGTTTAGCTTTTAACAAAAAACGCTGTTGCAAAGACTAGACTCCAAAATGAGCAGCCAGGAGTGAGTGGCAAGGAAAAACTTCGAAGCTTGACACACTTCCGCGGTTCATAAGGATACAGCTACAGCTGAGACAATTAAGTAGTCCGATATACAGAGTCACTCTAGGATCTTGAGTCTAAGCAGGAAAGTCCTTGGTGACATTTCGTCCCCAGCCAACCGGAGGAGGGAGAGTGTTACTGCCCTCTGGTGTGGCCCAGGTATGGTGGGGCTGGGGCTGATGATGGAAACATCTTGAGTGGAACTGAAGCGGGTGAACATCTTACCATGGGCAGGAACTGGTACCGGAACTGCCAAACTTTGGAGAGAAAACCGAAAATGTAGATTGTATATTGTACATGCATCTCTGAAACCAATCAGTATGCTCTCCCTCCAGTCCTGACCTTCTTTGGACAGTAGTAGCACTGACCTAATGCCAACCACAGCCTTCTCCTGTTCTGAAGCAGAAGCTCTGTTGCCTGTTCTAGACTTTATCTGTCCATAGTGTGCAGTACACTGGGAACAGCCTGTGAGGAACCACTTTTACACTAGGTTTTAGGACAGAGAGAGACCAGATTTTCAGAGAACATGTTGTACTTCATTAAATACCCGACACCGTACAGCCTCATTACCAGCCCTAATAATGTCTTTTTACCTGTCAGTACTTGGATATCACTCATTCAACACACACACCCCAAGCCAGAAACTTGCTGCATGCATGTGCGGCATACACTATATACACACTGCACACTTACTACGTTTGTGCTTTTTCGTTTGAGTATGTTGATTAATATCATTGCGACTTCCGTGTGATATTAAAGCTCCACATGTCTGGCAAACCACTTCCAGCGTATGTTTTCTCAGAAATGTACATTCTTTTTGAAGCTGGTTGTTAAATACATTTGTTCGTTCATCCATCTCAGCAGTACGTCAGCACTGGGCAAAGCATATCCAGATACAATCTGGATATAAACCGTGTTAATGCAAGGTGTAAACAGACTAAGATGCTAAAGATGGGTTCGATCCGATCCTACAGTGGTGCTTGAAAGTTTGTGAACCCTTTAGAATTTTCTATATTTCTGCATAAATATGACCTAAAACATCATCAGATTTTCACACAAGTCCTAAAAGTAGATAAAGAGAACCCAGTTAAACAAATGAGAAAATATTATACTTGGTCATTTATTTATTGAGGAAAAGGATCCAATATTACATATTAGTGAGTGGCAAAAGTATGTGAACCTCTAGGATGAGCAGGTAATTTGAAGGTGAAATTAGTCAGGTGTTTCAATCAGTGGGATGACAATCAGGTGTGAGTGGGCACCCTGAAAATCAAACTTTCAAGCACCAATGCATAATGGTATCAAGTTCGATATTGACATTATTCACTCATTGGATATCGGACAGACAGGGCCGATCCATATTCCATTCCACATCTTACCATGAGCACATGGCAACTTCAGTCTGCAACTGAGTGAGCAAATAGTATAAGTTGGTTTTACTAAAATGTCGTTTGTGTGGAGATTTTTTCAGTCTGGAGAGGCCGAAAAGTGGAAGACAGCATGTTGTAACATTAAACACAATATCAACGATAATAAATAATCATAATACTAAAGTAAAAAACCTCCTGTATCAGAATCTGTATCGGTATCGGCAGTACAGCAGTGTATCAGCCCATCACTTATAAAACACTCCGAGCCATATTACCACAGCAACCAATTCCAAGCCAGTCTCACTTGGTCAACCACCCAAATGAGGTCACTGCTGATCCAGTGATGCATTATGCAGAGCAGCAGATAAGTTAAACTCTGTAATTAAACATAATGCTGCATACCGTAGTTGAAAATACTTAACAAACTTATATATGTGTTGTGATTATGTTGCAGGATAACGTGGATTTGGGCGATCTGATGTTTTCTCTCTGCTATCTTCCAACCGCTGGCCGACTGACCATCACAATCATCAAAGCCAGGAACCTGAAGGCCATGGACATCACAGGAGCCTCTGGTACACAGACTCATCATTTATATTAATGTTCATCGTTTATTGGCATTTCCAACTGAGTAATGTTGAAGAGTATAAGCTAAAATTTCTGTTTTGCTTAATTTCAGTGTGCCAGTGTGATTCAAATGGGCTGTTTTACTAGTATATTACAATTAAACCCTGCAATCGAATATCTCCTTATTATGAATGCGGTGTTTTAATACCCAAATTGGCCGTCTGGACCAATAACCAGTCATAACAAAGTCGGATTTTTTTTTTTTTTTTTCCTAGAAATAATAAAACATGGCTCTTTCCAAATATCGTCTTTCTGAGATGAATGAGTTAGATGTGGATAATGGAGTTTGACTGTAATACAATAATTTTTCATTATGTATTATGATGGTATTAAATTAGAGTCGATTACAATGTGTCATTAAAATTATATTGCATTTTTGTACTGTAAAAAAGGTCAGTATTATTTGTCTCTCAGCTGTTGAAAAGGTATTGCTGCTTATTGCTGTTTGCTAGCTAGCTGAGGCTAACTACTTTTATGTAATTAAGCCTGGATCCAAAACAAGCAAGCAAAGACTAGGTATTAAACTAGATGGTGTTTAAGAAGGTGGCTAGTACTAGTAATAGTGTTGGAAGCTAACTAAAATTAGACCAAATCAAATGCTAACAGGCCTGTAACTTATTTCAAAGCCTACTTCTAAGTCTAATTCTAAAAGTCTAATTCTAGCTAGTTTCCTACACAATATAATCCTTTATTACATTGTGTAGGAAACTAGCATGCCACAGGCTAGATGTTGTGTAGAACTCTGATTCTGTGTCTGAAATTGCTTCTTTACTCGGTAACTGTTATGTAGAGCACTATGTAGGGTAACGGTAGGGGAGACGCCAAAGGGAATTTGGGCAAAACTTACTTGAGTGTCCCAGAAACTACATCATGACCTATAGGTGCATAAATAATCTGAACAACGTAGAGTCAGAAGAGTAAAAATTTAAATCGACTCCCATTTGTGCTTTTAGTTTCTTGTGCTGAAGTAGTGTACATTGATTGTACCCTGGATTTATGGTGCACTATGGGTCATAATTTAGTGCATGATTCTATTCCAGGGAATATTAATTTGTCCACCGGGCATTTGACAGCACTACCTTGACGGTGCCATATTGGTCCAGGCAACTTCTCATAATTCTCCAAAGATTGCATTGGAAAAAAACATGCCGGACTAGGCTAATAAATAATAATATAATAAAACAATAAGAGAAATGGATTAGCAATAGTATATAGTACATGTAGTATAAATAAAGTAATATAGTAGTTGTGTAATCTAGTATTCACTTTTATATACTGTATTGTACTACATATACTATTGTTAATCTCTTATTTAATTAATTATATTCTATATTAGACCACATCTTATTGTATTCATGGGCTACTAATACTGTATATTGGCTTTGAATGCATCTTTTCACGGTTATGACAAACAGAAAGCAGATTGACTGCCAGTGTCTCACCATTGGATTTTTATTTGTTAATTTCACTACATTTTTGTCAATGATGGTCAATTATAGGCTCTTAAAGATTCACACTTTTAAACAAAATTTCAGTATTTCAAAGTGAATGAGCAGAATTCTGACAAATGGTGATTATGGACAGAAAAAGCCATTTCGAGAAAAAACCTTCTAAACATTTTATGTACATTCAATTATAAAGGGATGTTTCCACACATATTAACCAAGGGAAATAATCCAAATCTATACTTGATAAAATCATGAGTTTTTACAATTTCTTATGCCAAGGAATTGTGTCATAAGTAACTTTGAGATTTGAAGTAACTGAAGTCAAAACTTTTTTTTTTGTACTCCACCTAGATTAAAAGCCTTGAATATAAAAATGACTCATTAAAATCGGTAGAGAAATGAATAGGATATTGTGCATATTAACAAGAAAAAAACACAGCTCCCATTCATTTGTATTTGTTTACAAGCCAGTTTTGCCTGGACCAATATGGCGGACGTGTTGTCGTATCGCATCAGCTTCTGGGTATACATGTTGATGTGCAAGACAGCTGCATGCCAGATAGTGCTTTGTATGGGGAATAGTGAGTAATTTAAGATATGGCTAATGTATTACATCATGAAGTTAAATCTAGACTTGGTGTTTTATGTGTGAAAGTAGATGATATTAGCACTTGCACCAGAGTGGCTAGCACCAAGGTGGCTAACATAAGACCCGTTGTGTTGAGTAGGAAGCAAGCAACTTTAACTGTTATTTGTATGAGGCTTGGTTACAAGCGTTTTAAGAGGCTAGCTGAAATGAAAGCGTTGTGAGGGCAGCTAGCATTTGGTCTTGTGTGGTGTCATGTATGGAGCTAGCTAACTCTTAACTTCGCCATGTTGTGGTTTAAGAACATTTAGAATAGTCTTTTCTTGGAGGTTAGCCAACACTAAACCTAGTTGTGTAGAAAGCTAATCTAGTCTGAGCACTGTGTTACATGGGCTGCTAGCTAAAATTATGCTAAGTGCTGTGTAGGAGGCTAGCTTACGCTTGCTATGTAGGGAAGCTTTGCAGTAAGCATTATTAAAAGCATGAACCAAGTTAGCATATTACATATTATGGCTATCGGACATTTGTTTGCTTCTTTTAATTAAAATAAATTCTTCACAATCTTTCTAATATAATCTTAATTACATACAGTACTGTGCAAAAGTCTTAGGCCACCACAAATTCACTTTTTTTTTGCAATGGTATCACTTTTCCACTGATTCCAATCTTGGTGAGCTTTAGTATATCTTGGCCTTTTTACCCTGTTCCGAAAAAAGTGGATTTTTGGCTGCTACCCTTCCAAAAACACAAATCCTGATCAAGCTTCTGTAGAAGCAGCTGTGGGACTGTAGAAAGGTGAACTCAGAATCTTGATGAAGCTGCTTCTATTGCTCGTTGTTCAAGTGTTAGGGGAGGTCACACTAAATGTGTACCACTGTAGCCTATAGAAGCTCTTTTTCGGAGTTTTTCTTTGTTTTTTTAATACTGCATACAAATTTAAAGTTAAAAAAAAAATTTTAAATGGCTATATGTAACAATGGTATGTAATGGGACTGTGGTAGCCTAGCGGTTAAGGTACTGGACTATGGAACAAAAGGTCCAGGGTTCAAATCCCATCTCTGCCAAGCTGCCACTTTTGGGTCCTTGAGCAAGGCCCTTAACCCTCAATTGTAAGT